>JASSUY010035671.1:0-16638 GCA_032466535.1 Forpus xanthops
TGGATGGGGAGAAGAATAGAAGGAATGTAACTTCCACGGGTTGAGGTAAGAACAGTCCAGTCACTAAGGCAGAACACAAATCACTACTGCTACCACCAATAATAATAATGATGAGAGAAATAACAAGGGAAGAGCATACAACCACACACCACCTGCCAACTGATACCCAGCCCTACCAAGCAGTGATCCAACCCTTTTGGGTGACTGCCCGCAGTCTATATACTGGGCATGACGTGCTGTGGTATGGAATACAAAGCTCTTTGGTCAGTTTGGGTCAGGTGCCCTGTCTCTGCTTCCTCCTGGCTTCACCTCCTCCCTGCTAGAGCACGAGGCTCAGAAAGTCCTTGGTCAGAGTAAGCATTACTGAGCAGCAACTAAAAACATCGGTATTATCAGCGCTGTTCCCAGGCCGAAAGTCAAAAACACAGCACTGCAGCAGCTACTAAGAATAAGAAAAATGACTGCTACTGCTGAACCCAGGGCACATGAAAGCTTTGCTTTACTAATAACTGTATATTTGACAGCAGTGTGCTTAGCAAAGGCTGACCATACTTAGTTTGTTATTCCTATAGGTTATGCTACCGCACATTTCCTTTGTAGTATTATATAGTGTAAATTGCTTAATTTCAACCCATCTGTCAAGATAACTGGAGAAATAATCTGAAGGGGTTAATTGAAAGATTCTATTAATACTTTTTAGGTGTTAGCTTTAAATAACTCATTAATAGACTGCACAGTCCTATGTAGTAGAAGGAGCCAGCTTGGCAGCATGACTAATCAGTGGATTCCATACAGATGATTCCACCATAACATGAGCTATATATACAGCTCACTCTTAACTCGTAACAATTGCACTAGTTGTATCGTTATTGCTTCTGACTTCAACTGTTCCTTAAATACAGCTGTAAAATAAGCAAACTACTTCTGTATTTTGGAATACTTAAAATAAATGAGCCTTTCTCACTAATTTACAAAACTCACTAAAGCATGTTAGAAATTCCAGTCACTGGTGCAAAATACAAAGTCCCTATTGCACCTAACTTTTCTGCAGTTCAGTGGACGAAACTAATACATGGGCCCTGCATTTTCTGTCATTTAATCTGTGATCATATTTCCAGTAAGTGGTGTGGGAACTGAAAAGGACTCACAAATATCCATTATTCTTTATGCCATATTAACAGAGCATGAGAGACAGTTCTACATATTGTCAGACTACAAGTCCAGCAAGCATAGATTTATGGCCTTAACATTCATATTTGTTAGTATGCAGAGAAGTAAATTTTCAGCTTCTTTTGCATAGTAGCTTGCTGATCTCCTAAACTGAAGAAGAATCTGAAACTGGTTAACTGGTAAATTAAAATTACCTGCTTTCTGAGTAAGGGTTCCTTCCACACAAAGCTGTGCAGCCACAGGAAGCTGCAAGAACAGTCTGTATCTATTGTCTTAATCATAGACTTTTATCAAGTAACAGAACTCCATACTTGATCTTTACAAACCCGTACATGACATAAATGGTACGTTAAAAACTACGTGGATAAGAACAACTGTGTAAGTGAACGTGTTTCTGACTTAGACAACATCTTGCTTAAAGGTCTTTCTTTGCAGAAGAACATGTTACATTTGATTTTTTTAAGTATCACTGCCTGAAAAAAATCATGCTAATTCATTAGCTTCTAAGCAGAGAACATCTGGATTCACACTTACAGCTCTTGGCAAAAGAGAATCTATTGAACCCAGAATAGTATGAGGAAACAGACTGCTCAGATCACATCAACCTCTGATCAAATGCAGCAGGGAACACAGGCAACAGAGATATGCCTTGAATGGCATTAAAGGTACTAGTTGGGTTTCTGAAGCAAGCCACCAAAATCTACATTTAAAGTGCATTTGATCTGATAATAGGCAGATTATTTCTGAGGTCCTATAAAATAAAAAAAAAAAAAAAGAAAGAAATGTTCAGCAAGCATCAGTTGTAGCCTGGGTAGCGGATATGCAGTTTCCAGGATGGATTTTTTTGTTTTGGCTTGAATTCACAAAAGGATTGAGTTCAGAACTTAACTGTTTCATTCTTCTTGATAAGATATAACTGAATATGGAATTCAAAACCAAACAGAAGTAGGCTGATGTACATAAAAGGTAGGTTCAGGGAAGTGAACCGGAGAAAGAGGGGCGTGGAAGGGTAGGATGAGGAAGCCTGGAATGAACAGAGAAGAAAGTGGAAGCCATGGAGCTGCTGATATATAGTAGGAGCAGTCATAGCACCTTATTTAATAAGCATGCCTTGAGGGAAAATGAGTGGCTGTCAGTGCCATGCAAGGGACAGAAAAAAGTACAACACTGCTACTGAGATGTGAACCAGGCAGCTGCGGGTACAGAGAGGCAAGGTCTTATGATGTGGGCAGCAGCAGTGAATCCACATCTCTGAGAAAGCAGGAGAGCTGCTTCAAAATTCTAGGGAAATGGGCTGACCTGGAGGTCTCTTGTGGGATGCAACAGAGGAATGCAAAGGAGCAAGGAGCCCATCCTCTGTGCCTTGAGCTAAGCCTACAGAGACAATAATTACATAAGTCCTTGTTTATTTAAGCATTTTAGAGCTACCTTATCACTGGAAACAGAGAAACAGCAACAAGAATTCTGGTGGCATAGCAACTTTTCTGGTCAGGAATGTATTATAGTAAACTCATGAGTCCCAGTGTCTTCACATATAGATCTTTGAGCCTTAAGAGCAGTTTTACTTTATCCATTAATTAAAAGATGGAGGAGGAAGACCTATGCCATTTTTTGAGGGTAGATATCTTTCTTTTCTTGGAATTTATTTATATGATCATAGAAAAGTTGAACATGATTTCTGGCTTGAGAGTGTTTTCACGTGTTTTCTGGTCACTCTGTGATAGCAATTTTCCATTCACTATAAAAGATAAAAATCGAGTCTTGTAATTTTTCATTTCTAATGGAACTGTATTATAGCTACAGAGCCCTATTTTCTTGTAATTCTTGCAAAAAACTTTATTAAGTTGTCATGGCACAATTTTTCATATTTAAGGCCAGAAAAGCTCATCTTGAATTTTAAAGTTCAGATTTAATTTGTAGAATTCATTGTTAGAAAGATGGAAGACTGATTTTCTTTTGCTTGCAAACTATGAAACTTTGTTCCATTAGGAAAATATATATTGAGTCCTACAGTACCTGCTTCACTACCTGTGCTTAAAAGTATAGCCATTTGCTCGTTCTGAATAAGTGAATATCATTACCACACTATTTGCAAAAGTGCTCAGGAGATATTGCTGCTAAGTATAAGGAATATTATACTAATATATGAAGGAATGTTAATTGTGTTCTAAGATTATTTAGTTACACTAAACTTCCATGGTGACCAACAACTGTACTTTAAGACAGTTGCACAATGCTAGTGAGCATTGTTTGTGCAACAAATGAAACCCCAGAATGTGAATACTTTTTGCTGAGTTATGTAAATTACAGCAGGCGTGATATGATTAATATATCTAGTGCATGTTAGCACAGTTTTCCAAATGCAAAAGAGATTCTATATGAACAGTTAAAATGGGCTTCTCTGAATGTTGCATCAGAAGAAAATCTCAGGCAGTGGAAAGAAAACATGGGACCATACACATGACTTAAATGGTTATAGAGATCTGAAAGTCCTGAAGTAAGAAAATCACCATTTCAGAAATCTGAAACTAGTTTTTCATTTGGGATATGACCCTGTAAACCCTGCTTCTGATCTCTGAGGGTTTTCATGCTTTTACTTCTGCCAGGCTAAGGCCCCAGTGCAAGCAAAGAGACCCTTACTATGACAATTGCTAATAGTATGGCTGCAAGAAAGTATATGTCAGCTGAACATGACCATTTTTCTTTCTTCTTTTCCTATTATCTGATTTATTTGTTTTTTTGTTCACTACTGTCCTAATATGTGTGTTTATGGAAAATGAGGAAAAATAGCATACTTCATACTTCATATTTTCAAAAGCAAGGGGAAAAAAAAATGTTACATATCATTAGCTTTAGATGGAAAAGATTTAAATTGCAGGAGATCTTCACCTTCTGGAAAAGAAGATAAAGAAACGAAATGTGACAGGTGGTGGTGGTGCTGCTTAGTGTTCACTGAAGGGCATTCAAATGACAAGCTAGGGTGTAGAGTGTGATTAAGGATAGAAGAAGAGGAGCAGAGGGAAGGATCAGAACAGAAGTTCCCAGCACAAGGAACCTACAAAAGACTGTGGAAAATCAAAACTTGGAAAAACAGTATTCCAAAGTATCTATTTTATCTCACTGCATCTAGGTCTTCATCATCTAGCATGCAGGGAAACTATTTTGGCTGTTTCTGACAATGCTTTTCTCCACTTATATGCTTTTTCATGTTTCATTTAATTTCTGCTAATTACAGCTCTTCTTTCTTAGGCTCAGACCACCTCCTTCCATGCTCAGATTATCCCCCAAAGTCCATACAATAGCCTGAAGGAATCTCAGTGAACTGTGTTAGGCCTGATCATCATTTGACTAATCTTACATGTTTCCCAGTGACTTGTCTCTCATCACTTCTGGCTCCAGAGATGCATCACTTTATAAGGGCACATGTTCAGGGTCTGGGTTTTGGGCAAGTGCAGAGGACAGAGAGGAAAACCTTCCATTCACCATGTTTCCTCCTTCCTTGAAACTTTCTTTTCCAGAGTGTGATTTTTTTTTTGTTATATTGCTCTGAATTAATATTATTATTACTATAATATTTTGAATGAATTAATTTCAGAGAGGTTGTACCTTTTCAAAAGCCTAGGGATTTTCAGCATTAGAGTATTTTGACTCAGGTAGTATTGTAAGCCCCGCAGTCCCATGGAAAAAGTCAGTCTGACAACTTTAAAAACTTTCCTCCAGTTCTGAAATTCTCACATACAGAATCACATTGCTTTGAAATGTAGTCTATTACAACTTGTTTTCTCATGTGAAGCCACATTTTTTTTAAAGTGGTATTTTGATGGACTCATTCTCTCTTGTTGCTAGTTCACAGAATCATAGAATCAACTAGATCAGAAAAGACCTTTAAGATTAAGTCCAACCTTTACCATAGGACTCTGAAATCCATCACAAACCATGTCAATAAGGGCCTTATTTACATGGTTTCTGAACCATGGCTTCCCACGGATGATGATTCCACCACTTCTCTGGGAAACCTGGTTCAATGCTTAACAACCCTTTCACTGAAGTTCTTTCTAATATCCAATGTAAATCTCCCCTGCACATCTTGAGGCCTCTTGTCCTCTTGTCCTATCACTTATTACCTGGGAAAGAGACCGGCCACCTCTTCATCTTCCTTTCAGGCAACTGTAGAGAGAGATAAGGTCCCCCTGAGCTTTTTTTTTTTTCTAGTCTAAATTTCCCAAGTTCCCTCAGTTGTTCCTCATAAGGCCCTTCATCAGCTCCATTGCTCTTCTCTGGACTGGCTCCAGCACCTCAGTATCTTGTCTCGGATTGCTTCTGGCACCAGAGACACATTGGCTTCATGAGGGATCAAAATTGAACACAGTATTCAAGATGCAGTCTCACAAGTGCTAAATATAGAGGGATGATCACTTCCCTATTCCTGCTGAACTATTTCTAGTTCATCAAGAATAATGTCTAAGACAGATTTACATTTGACTATTTCTTAGGTCAGACGCAGGACCTCACTTTGCAATAGGGTTAGAAAACCTTCAGTAAGGGCTGGGACCAGAGTCCTTAAGATAATTTGATGTCCACAGATCCATTCTGGAAGGGAAAATTCAAGGAAGTTCAAGGCAGAACTCAACAACTGAGGTCCGCATTGACCCAGTGCAACAGAAACGTCAGAAAAGAGCCAAGGTTAGCAGCTCCCAGAAGGGAAAGATGGAGCCCAGCACTAAGCTAAGAGACACTGGCAGGAAAGACTGAATTAATGTGTGTCCAAATGCTGTGTGGACCTGCTATGTGGAATGTACTGGAGTCTCTGAACCCTGGATAGAAAAGATGAAAGAGCAGATGAATGGAACATATTTCTTGGTGCATACCTATAGTAAGCTTCATTCATTTACCAAAGCAATATTTCGGAGACTGAACATACTAAATATACTATATGAAATTATTCAGTTAAATTATTCAGTTAAATTATTCAGGAAATATTAATTTCCGCTCTGATTTATGCTACTTGTACATAAATCATAGACAGAATTCTTCTGCCTTTGCTTTAATACTTAGTATCTCACCCCAATTTCACCTCCTCATATTCTACAATTTAAAACATTTTAATTATACAAAACAAAGGTAAAATTTCAAGCTGCACAGCTGTGCAGCTGCAAGTGTAAATCACACAAGATTTTTAAAAAGCTGTGATGGCAATCTGTCAGAATTAAGGTCTGTAGGTTTGTTCCATCTAGGCAAAAGGGTTGTCCTTCAGCAATTTTAAATTATGTCAGTACAGGAATAAACACCTAAGGCAGTGAACTATCAGGAAAGACATTTTAGCTGCCTGCACAGACAGACAAAAACAAAAGAAGAAAAAAAAAAAAGGAAACAGAAATTAATAACAAAGGTTGAGCTTTTATTTGAATTTGATTAGAATCTTCCAAGCTACTTGCATTTTAAAGCTTCTGCTATGACCTGGCAAATAATTCTTAAATAAATAAATAAATAGATAGATAAATAAATTGTCCTTTTGCAGAGAGTTTCTGCAATAATTTACAAATTCTATTACTGGGTATATGTACACAGGTTACACACATATTGGATTTTGAGGCAACTGCCTTCTGAAATTAGAATTAGAACATAATCATTTTACAAGTGGAAAGTTCCGGTGATTTTTCACATAATTGATACAATCAACTAGTTAAAAAAGTCAGAAATCAATTTTGAAATATATAGGAAAGAAGACACATAGGAAATCTGCAAGATAAGAAACACTCATGCAGAGTTAATCCACATGCAGGAATTCCTAAAAATTTAAAAATCATCCTAAATAAATAATTTGCATCCATAATTTTATCATTCCTATACTTTATTTCATGTAAAATTGTGCCTTTATGCTCTGATTTATAAAGCTGTACCAAAGTTTAAGGTAATCTCAATGTTCAGATCATGTCTGCCAAAAATACAGCATTTTTATCTCTGCAGCATGAAGTGTGAAAATGAATGTGAAGGGTGTATATGGGTTGGGAACAACCTCTTTCTGTCATAGCAAAGTTAGAGTCTTTCCGTGCAGAGGTTTGATTAATAAGATTTTAGAAACAATTTAAATCTGCAAACTAAGGGGAATATCTAAAAGTGGTTTGTGGAAATGATTTAACTTCAGCAAGATTACATTTAAATGTGGTGCATGTTCTTTTTTTTTTTTTTGATACAGTAGAAATGTGTGCTTTTTTTTTTTTTTTACTTAAAAAATAAAATTAAGGAGTGCTTCTAAACTTAGGGATTTTACTGAACAAACAGACTGAGAAGGATCAAGTTCTGTAATTACTATAGCTTAAGTATATTTGCAAACTATGTTTGAAAACTCAATGTTCCAACAAATGTAGCTTCATCATAAAATGGAAAAGGTAAAATATAAAAATTAGTAAGGGTTGTTGACAGTGTCTCATAAAATGAATAACTCCAGCTAATAATGCCAACTCTTTAAATGATTCAGTCTTTACAAAAAACAAAGTTAATTATCTCTTTCCTCCTCAGCTCTAAAGAAACAGTTCAGTGACATTTGTATTGAAATATAGATTCCAGAAAATAATTTGGCTCATGGCTATGGTGCTAGGCCAGAAATTTCATGGTGGTAGCCAACATCCAAGCAATACAGAGCCACTGAGCCCAAATGTTGAGAGCCCAACAGGGGATGGATTTTGCTGCTGATTAAGTTTGGTGTGGATGAGCTGCTTTCTAAGCCTTTGCGCACATTGTGAAGGGCACTTCCCCTATTGTTTATATGAAGCAACTGTGAGAAATTATTTTTGGTACCTTCCTTTTACTTCCAAATTTTCTCCCTTCCCTTTCAACCCCAAAACCAAATTAATTAAAACCCGAGTTTTATTTTTACATAAGATGAGAACTTCACATTGTATGCTTTAGTCTGCTTTTATGCATTTAACAATTGGTGCCAAAGTTAGTTTGGGGTATCAGTTTGTTATGTGGTCAGTGAACGGATGTCACTGCCTCCAAAAAAAAAAAATGCAGAGATCCAAGTTGAGCAATTAAGTTTCTTCTCACACATGTAGGTCTCTGTACAATTTGCAACTATAGCTGTGGCCTGTCTACCAGAAAACCCCAAGCACTAAAACAATGAGGTCAAGGGGACTAGCAATTTAAGACAAGGGGACTAGGCAAGTCTTCCCTCCTTACTGAGTGCTTAGAATCCACATCTGACTTAAAAAATCAACCCTGAGTTGCAAAGTGCAGACAAATGGAAGACTACACTGGGAAAGTATAAGAATATGTTTTTACTGTTTCCTAGAAATCTGTATGTACTTTGTTGGAAACAGTGCTGGGAATAACCTCAGGTGATCTGGGACAGCTTTCCTGTGTGACCTGGCACTACTGGCATCCTCCCACTGGAGGTATACTAAAGCTACAGAGAAAAAAACTTTCACATGAATTCTGCTTATAACACTTTGCATTTCACACTTCCAATGTATCTAAGGTATCCTGAAATCCTATAGTTCTTCACGGGTCTAGAGATTTCCCCAGCACCAGTTTGAGGTAATACAGCTGCTGTAATTTACTCTAAATTCACCAGAAAACATATGTGTTAGGGTTTTGCCCAAATCCTCAACTATAGTCCGCAATGTTTGATTATATCTTTCAGCTTTACTTGTTGGTGCTGTGAAAGGATTGTGTTCTTTCTTGTTAATGGAACAGTAATCTCATGAAATGGTTTAAGATCTCATTATTTGTTGCATTTATTTACCATCTGAATTAACCTAAAACTGTTTGTGGAACCATATCTGAAAATGAAGGATATGAGAATCATTTTTATATGTAATTTAATGAAAGGAAAAGACTTCAGGGCTCAGAAAAAAATGGAATTTTGATCGGCTAGTCAAAATAATTTGTTGAGTGTCCCTTATTTTACGTTCAAAGCATAAAGCATATGTGGCTTAGGGCTAAGGGAGAATTGATGGCTTCAGAAACAAAAATAGTACATGAAAAAGAGGAAGTTCTTAAGTACCTTGAAGCTGGAAAAAACATGGGCTGGGTTCTGTTCTGCTTTACCTTCAAAGAATTAAATGCAAGTCCTTTCCTACAATTATGAGAGTGTAATTGAAAATGCACGTGTCTCAAGTCCTGCTGTTACCTTCTGCAACCCAGCAGAGTGCTTTGAAGAAAGCTTAGTCTGCTCCTGCCTCTGAAGTACAGAGTTCCTTGAATAGATACTTTTCTTGAATAAAACACCCCCATGAATTAATACTAGTTACACTCCTTAAGAAAGCTTATAAAGATCTTTCGGGGCATTTCCTCGAAAGAACCTCGGCATGTGCAGTTATGATAAGCTCTGGTCCTCTAGGATCCTATTCTTCCCTTAAGAATAATAAGCAGTGAGTCACTTTATTTTTATTTCAGATTTTATAGGCAGTCAAGCCAATAGACACTATAAAGTTTGGGGTATATTCCCTCTCCCTAAAATGCTCAACTAGTTAGTGAAAGTGGAAGGTTTTTTGGACTGGCAAGACCGAAAGCCTGACACTGTGGCAGGAAAGAGTGTGACAAGTTCTGTGTGAGACAGGTGCTCCTCTTGCACGCAAACAAAAGGGAGAGAAAGCAGTGATTTTTGTTGTTGCTGGTTCCTAAAACCCTTATAAACTACTGCAATGCCTTAATTCTTCCAACCCTGTATAGTGTCTTTACTTGTGCA
The DNA here is from genome assembly GCA_032466535.1 of Forpus xanthops. Taxonomy (NCBI): domain Eukaryota; kingdom Metazoa; phylum Chordata; class Aves; order Psittaciformes; family Psittacidae; genus Forpus; species Forpus xanthops. The sequence continues at coordinate 9,860 of JASSUY010035671.1, forward strand.
TTATTAGAACATTAAGAGGAATATTCAGAAAGACCCTTTGCAGCTCACAAGCACATGCCTACAGAGAGCAGAGACAGATTCCTGCAAGAGGATAGATCCAACCACCTAAACTTAATCTCTTGCTCCTGTGGCAGAGGTTTCATTACTTTAGGGCAATAAAGGGAACACAGCAGATCTCCTTCTCAAGGCTAATGCGAGCCTGTATGAATATCTTCCTTTGCTTGCCCAGAAAGACATAATTTTAGATCACTGTTTGGCTGCTGTGTGTTTTTATTTTTTGGTGTTTTTTTAATGGAAGCTGATTTTATTTTGTCTCTAACTGCAATGCATAAAATACCAAAGCACAAAAATGTAGATATTTTTTCATACAATGTAAATATTTGCTTCAAACTGATGAGTTTCTCAGTCAGATTTTAGTCTGAAGAAAATATTTGCAACCAAGATGGTAACCCCTAACATAAATAAAATTTTTAATGGAAATGACAGTCTTAACTCTAATATTATGATCATATAGCTCTGCATAAAAGGGTGCAGCCTTCCTGTTGTAAAATTGGTCCTGTTATGTCACCTAATTAAAACCCTACTTCATAGAATCATAGAATAGCTAGTGCTCGAAAGGACCTTAAGATCATCTAATTGCAACTCCCGTGGCATGGGCAGGCACACCTCACACTAAACCATGCCACCCAAGGCTATGTCCAACCTGGCCTTGAACACTACCAGCGATGGAGCATTCACAATTTCCCTGGGCAACACATTCCAGTGCCTCACCACCCTCACAGTAAAGAATTTCTTCCTCAGATCCAATCTAAACTTCCCCTGTTTAAGTTTGAACCCATTGCCCCTTGTCCTCTCACTACAGTCCCTCATGAAGAGCCCCTCCCCAGTATCCCTCTAGGCCCCTTCAGATATTGGAAGGCTGCTAGGAGGTCTCCACACAGTCTTCTCTTCTCCAGGCTGAACAGCCCCAACTTTCTCAGCCTATCTTCATCAGGGAGGTTCTCCAGTCCCCTGAGCATCCTCGTGGCCCTCCTCTGCACTTTTTCCTACAGTACCATGTCCTTTTTATGTTGAGGACACCAGAACTGCACACAGTACTCCAAGTGAGGACTCACGAGCGCAGAGTAGAGGGGCAGGATCACCTCCCTCATTCTGCTGGTCACACTCCTTTTGATGCAGCCCAGGACATGGTTGGCATTCTGGGCTGCAAGAGCACACTGCCAGTTCATGTTCATTCTCTCATCAACCAACACCCCCAAGTCCTTCTCCTCAGGGCTGCTCTGAATCTCATCTCTGCTCAACCTGTAGCTGTGCCTGGGATTGCTCCAACCAGGTGTAGGACCTTGACTCGTCATGATTAAACTTCAGACGGCTGACATCAGCCCACCTCACAAGCATGTCAAGGTCCCTCTGGATGGCATTCCTTCCTTCCAGCGTATCAACAAAGCCATACAGCTTAGTGTCATCAGCAAACTTGCTGAGGGCGTACTGAATCCCACTGTCCATGTCACAGACAAAGTTGTTGAACAAGACCGGTCCAGCACCGATCCCTGAGGGATGCCTCCTGTTACTGGTCTCCGGCTGGACACTGAGCCATTGAGCACAACACTGTATGTGTCCATCCAGCCAGTTCTTTATCCATCGAGTGGTCCACATATCAAATTGATGTCTCTCCAATTTAGAAACAAGGATGTCATGTGAGACAGTGTCAAACGCTTTGCACAAGTCCAGGGAGATGACGTCAGCTGCTCTACCCCTGTCCATCAGTTCTGTAGCCCAGTATTAGAAGGCCATCAGATTGGTCAGGCATGATTTCCCCTTAGTGAAGCCATGCTGGTTGTCACCAAGCACGTTGTTTTTCACGTGTCTCAGCATGCCTTCCAGGACAATCCCCTCCAGGATTTTACCAGGCAGAGAGGTGAGGCTGACTGGTCTGTAGTTCCCCAGCTAATCCATTTTCCCCTTCTTGATAATGGGGGTTATATTTCCCTTTTTCCAGTCTTCGAGAACTTCACCTGACTGCCAAGATTTTTCAAATATGATGGACAGTGGCTTAGCATCTTCATCTGCAGCTCCTTTGGGACCCACGGATGGATTTCATCACATCCCATGAACCTGTATACGTTCAGGTTCCTAAGGTGGTCTCGAACCAGATTCTCTCCTACAGTGGGCCCAGGGTCTTCACTCTCATTGTCCCTGCATCTGCCTTCCAAGACTTGGGTGGTATGGTCAGAACATTTTCTGGTGAAGGCTGAGGAAAGGAAGTCATTAAGAACCTCAGCTTTCTCTAAATCCAGGATGTCCTTGTCATGCTTGCCAAATTATTAGGGTAAATTAGGAGATCCCCAAAGACGGACCTGTGAAAATGCAGACAGCAATAAAATTTCAGCTTTTAGGCACTAAGAGGACTTTGAAGGAAGTTATGAGAACCTGATTTTCACAGTGCAGTGTAGAAATTACTCTTTTTCCAACATGGAGATCAGTTCATATTAGTTGCTCTGTCATGGTTTAACCCCAGCCAACAACTAAGTCCCCCACAGCTGCTCACTCATTCTCCACTTGTGGGATGGGGGAGCGAATCAGAAGATTAAAAGTGAGAAAACTTGTGGGTTGAAATAAAAGCCAGTTCTACAAGTAAAAGCCACACATGCAAGCAAAGAAAAGCAGGAATTCTTTTACCACTTCCCACAATCAGGCAGGTGCTTGGCCATCTCCAGGAAAGGAGGACTCCATCACATGTAATGGTGACTTGGGAAGATAAGCACCATCCCTTCAAACATCCCCCCCTCCTTCTTCTTCCCCCTACTTTGTATGCTGAGCATGTCCCCATATGGCCTGGGACAACTCTTAGTTGGGGTTGGCTGTCCCAGCCGTGTCCCCTCCCAACTCCTCGTGCACCTCCAGCCTACTCAGTAGTGGGGTGGTGTGAGGAGCAGAACAGGCCTTGTCTTTCTCTGTGTAAGTACTGTTTACCAATAGCAAAAGCATCCTTGTGTATTCAACACAGTTTCTAGCTCAAATCCAAAATATAGCCCCATACCAGCTCCTGTGAAGAAAAATAACTTTGTCATAGCCCAAACTAGCATATACTCTTACTAAGACTTCTGTTACAAATTGGTCTATACAATTAAGTTCATAGTTAAATCACATAGTCAAATGTCCTTTCCATAATGAGATAGGAGCTGGCTTCTGCTCATGGTATCTCTATGCCACTAAACTCTCATCAGTAAACAGGACCAGGGATGATTTTTTTTTTTTAAATGCGAAATGTCAGAGCCAGTCCTGAGAAGGCAGGACATGGTGTCCACAGGGTGCCCATTTGTTGTTCTCACAAGTGTGTAGGATGTCAGCCATACATGACAGGAGGTACAAGAGCAGGTGCAGGGCCTGTTGGGAAAAGGTGGGCAGGATCCTTGGAGCTGGTCAGGATTGCAAAATGTGGAGTTGAGGTTGGAGGGAGGCACCAAGGGGGAGAGGAGGAGAGACATCCAGGGGAGAGTGAGGGCTGAAGCAGAAGAAGAAGACAGTGACAGTAACCTCAGCTCATGCTAGTTAAGTGCCATACAAATCCCTACAACACCACAAACCTCCCATTGTCTCACTCTGAAGCACCTGCTGAAGCAATCTGCTTTTCCCAAGTAATCCTCCAAGAAAGCAGAACATGTGAATTTGAACTTCAGTATACAATTATTGTTTTAAAATTTGTCAGATGAGGATTTCAGTGCCACCAATGACTTCATCTTGTGCTCAAAATAAAGGGTTTGTTTGTTTAGCTATAAAGGCTGCTCAGAAATCAGAAGTAAAAAAGGGGTTGCAGAAGACACTCAGGTTCACAGTCCTGTGCTAATCAGCTGAATGCATGCAGTGTCTTAGATGAGTAGCTGGAAACTGGGCATATGTCAGCCCTGCAAATACTCAGACATTGGAGACAGTGACTAGTGAGTAGGCCACTAACCCCTTAGTGTGAATACCAAATTGTAAATCGATGCATTCCTCAAGCAACAGCTGTACGGAGCAGCTGAAGAGCTTCACACTTGCTGAAATACATTTGCGGAGCACATTTGTTGAACCACCTTCAATACTAAATGGGTTCAATAACAAACGAGCTCAGCAAACTGAAGTTTCTTTGTGAATAAGAAGCACAAGTAGATAATGTAAATAGCCAGTAAATAATTTGGCTTGTTTTAAAATGTACTCAATCCTCTCCCTTCAGAAAATCTGGAGAGCTGGAAAAAAGAACTTTGTGGTGGGTAACCAGAAGTTATCATGATGTCCTTATTGCTGAATACAGAAAAGGTCAGCCTGCACTGAGGAGCTCGAGAGGAAAGAATTGCAGATTTCCCAGAACTCAGTTGATGCTTCTTTTTGCCAAAAGGATTTTAAAATCAGTTTCACACTCCCCCAGCATTTTTTCAGGAGAGAGTAATGTAAAAATTAGGGCGTCAAAAGCAGCTGTACTTTCTTTTTGGGAAAAAAAATAATTCTAATAACTTGGCTTTTAATTCTTGAAAACATACCAAGGGAATTCTAAACCCTCCAGCAGCTGCGATCTCAAAAGTGACTGAGTTAATTTTTTGCAACTTTTTTGTAGATTTGGCTTGTAACATTTTTGTAGTGCAAAATAATGGTCAAGAAACATTATCTGTGCAAATCATTACATCAAATTCTTATCTAGACTGCTGACAGCTCACCCCTGCTATTGCAACCTGCTGGGTTTGAGTTTGAGGTTGTTCATTATTATTTTGATGTGGCAGTGCTAATGAGTTGTGAAATTTCTTGTGCTGAACATTCAGTGCTTTTAGCACATTCCTCTATTTGGCAGTTATGGGAGAGGATTACTTCAGAACTGCATTTTGCCATCTAGATGGTTTCCTTTTCAGAGGCCCTACAGGGACAGGGAGATTGTAAAACTTTACTTGGCATTTTCAAAGGCTTAACAAAGGAATTAAAAGCTCCATTAGCACTGGACAAGGATGAGAGTCAGCCTCTGTGCTTATATACACTGGCCTTTGAGACAATTTTGGCACTAAGGAGTTGAGATTGTCTAAACAAGGCTGAAGACAAATAAAATGTAGTAGGGTTTGAAAACAGTTACCTTTATGGGTGCATGAATAATATTGAAGGATTGGTGTACAGTACATGATTCTCAATAAAACAATCTAGACACAGAAGCAGAGATGATGGGTAGAGAGGCAGGAACAGTTTATAATATTGTGCAGTAGCTTACAAAGTTGCTAATAATGAATTTTGCAGTTCTTTTCAGTTTTTGGATTTGAATCCCATTATATATTTTTTAATGTGATAGATATTCATTGAAATCCTAATCTTATTTCAGATACTTATAATTCCATGCTCAAGAGCCAGAGAAATTTAAACCATTACTGTGCACACAAACAACATTAAAAAATGCTATTAAGCTTGTGGAGATGAATAATGTCCTTTAACATATTTCTGTGCATGTGAGCAATTTACTTGGTGTTTTGTTTTCCAAAACTATTTTCATCTAGTGGATTCATATTAGTATTTGCATAGGTCAGCAGCAGATTGGGAATCATTAAACAGCTGAATGTGTCACTTAAGCTAATGGAGTAGTTACTGCAGTCAGCAGCAGTATCAGTGCGAGCCTGCAATAACTTTGACGGTGCTTTTCATAGGCTTTTATTGGACAGCAAAGGAAGGCTGAGATTCAGAAGTCTGATCTGGTCCTGTCTTGAAGGGGCAGGATGTATTCTTGGAGACAGAGACTTTCCTCACTTTCTCTAAATTTGCTCTTTTCCCAAACCTTTCTATCTTGTCATGGTTGATCTTTCCCAGATCTGAGCCCTGAACCATCTGTTTGGTAGCCAATATCGGTGGGATTCATCTCACCTAACTTCAGATTTTGCAACACAAATGGCTATGCCTGATCTGGCCTTTTAAGTGTTTTCTGTAATCAAGTGTAGCACAATACATGTTTGACTGATTTTAGATTCCCATTTTAAGTTGAGAAGAATTGTGATTTTTTAATGTCTTATTTCATGACAGTGACTATAATGGACCTACATGACTGGCTTAATTGAAATAATTATTTAAATTCCAGAACCAATTTATCTCTTTTTCTCAATTTTCCTGTTTCATCCTCTCCATGCAGCAGGTCTTCACTGGGCTCCTTGCTCCAATTTCTGATCAAACATAGGCTAGGATCCAACGTAATTATCTGACTGGTAGCAGATCTTCCTGCTCTCCCTTGCCAAACACTGGCATTCTTGCCTTCATGTGTTTGTCTTTTTGCATCTCCTGCACAGGCATCATCAGGTGATGGCATTGCCTATAAGCATCTGAGTCCTGTTAGCCTTTCAAAAGAGTATACATTGCAAGTCACTACAATCACAGAACCTTCCTCACCTTGGGTATGGGGTGGAGGAAGAGCACACATGCTCTGCTTGTGACACTGTAAGAGGAGTGTGGGAGATAAGTCCCTATTCACTGAGGATAGGGATTCAGCCACTGGATCCTAAGGAGTTGTCTAGCACTGTACAGTCTATCTCAATTATGCCCACATTGCTAAATAAGAGATGAGCAGGGACTGATTTCCGGTTTACACGGCCCAAGTAGCATGGGCTGGTCTGTGGCCAAAATGTTTAAGACCAGATCCCATTAAAGCAGATAGTTTGGGTCTTTCACCTAGCATGAGGCTCCAGGTCTCATATGAGACTCATGTGTTTCTGTCATGGGTTCAGCAGCAGCAGTCATTTTTCTTTAAGCAGTAGCTGGTGAGCACTGTGTTTTGGATTTTCGGC
>JASSUY010035672.1:0-14713 GCA_032466535.1 Forpus xanthops
CACCAATAATAATACAAGAGAAAATACAAGGAAAGAGAATATAACAGATCTTCACCTGATACCTAGCCATGCCACGCCGTGCCCCCCCATCACCTGATACCAAGCTTGACTATGCAGTGCTCCCCCATCACCTCATACCAAGTCCTGAACATGCTGTGCACACCCCCCCTGCACCACCACCCTTCTGGGTCTCTGCTCGCTGTTTCTACATCCTGGACATGACGTGCTGTGGTATGTAGTACCTCTTTGGTCAGATTGGGTCAGGTGCCCTGTTTCTGTTTCAGCCCAGCTTCTTCACAGCTCTACTTTCTCCCTGGAAGAGCATGAAACTCAGAAAGTCCTTGGCCAGCCTAAATATTCTAAGCCGTAACTATAAACACTGGTGTTATCAGCACTGTTCCCAAGCTGAAAACCAAAATCACAGTGCTGCACCAGCTACTACTTAAAGGAGAAAAATGGCTGCTGCTGCTGAACCCATGACAGTAAATATATATTTTTTTTTTTTAAGGTTTGTATCCTTCAGTATGGCTGATCACAGCCTGGGCTTGTGGCTTTGCTTGTCTAGAAAACAACCCAAATGCCCCACAAACTAAGAAGTGTCACTGCCTGTTACTCACGAAGCCCTATCAGAAAGAGGCTTGAAATACAAGATCATGAATGCTAAGTGGTTTTTATGTCAAGTATTATTGGAACATCTAGACTGAGGTCTCCAATGTGAAATGACTGAACATTGTTTATGGAAGTTCCTGCCTCAGAATAGGATGCTGACAAAAGCATTTATTGTAGTATCTGTGTGCATTAAATCTATATGAGGCAGTTTATAGAATGGTTCTACAGGGCCTGAAAGGAAAGGAAAACATCTGGGAGACTTCTAGTCCCATTGGTGTAAGTGCTGAATATGGTACAGAAGTATCAATTCTGTGTTAGTCAATGCCAATGTAATGCAAAGAGTTGCTATAACAGGAAGCTGTTAGTATCACTGAAGTATTAATGAATTCAGATATTTAAAGAAAATAATAAAGAGTGTGTGACACCTCTCTGCTTTGTCTTGCTTTTACTATAAATATATTATGGGCTAACTAATATTGGACATGCCAGCTGAGTACTAAAAAACTGCTAAGAATGTTTTTAACTAATCAGTAAGAAAATGATGTAAAATTCTTAAGTTATGGTAGAAATATACATGTAATTGGAAGCCTGTATATTCTACCTTTCACCTTGCTAATCAATGGTGCCAAAATTTGAAGGTTTTGTGTTCAGGTTTTTAAGTCAGAAGTGAAAACAGTTTTCATTTTGTTAAAGATTTTATTTTGATACATACATTTAATGTGTTACCTGGAACTTTTCTTGCTTCTGGCCTTTGCACCAAGAAAGTGATGAGGTTAGCAAGAGCACGTGAAGCTAGCTGCTGTAACTAGAATTTGATATAAGGCTGCATGAGGAATTTTCCAAGCTTACCAAAAGAATAGTTGAGAAAGTAAGTAAAAACCCAACTCAAGATTTTAAGCCCCAGTAGTGTAGAAGACCTGACAGATTTTATTGTGGCTGCAAACAAACGAGGAATCTTACCAGAACTTAAATTCCCACTTTTACAAATAGTAGCCAAGAGTTGGGAAGTCAACACATCACTGGTGCTCATTTCTACTCCTAAAGTATTTTTATTAATATACAGCTGCATCCTCAAGAGCGGATGTTTGATTAAGTCATCTTATTTTTTTCCCTGCCTTGAAAATCAGCAATAGCACAAAGCTTTGTCAAAAAGTATTCGTGTTGCAGATTTACTGGAATTCTTCTCAAAACATAGTAATCTGGAATGATAAAAGTTAAACTTAATTCTCATATAATTAAGAATTTTTTTTGGATTTAAGAAAGTAGACCAAAAGTAACTTTTTAACTGTGGGATTGGGACCATTACAAATGTAAAGGAAAATCTGGCTTCTGTAGTAAATGACATACTTTGCCCAGGGGTTGATAAAGACCTGGTTCTTTGGCCCCAGTAGAGACCTTAGTTACTTAGATTAAGGCTTCTCTCAGCTGTTGTCCACAGGAAAGTTTTTGAGAGTTGTGAACAGCAAACTCCAGTCTATAACTGGAAGCACTTATTGGTGTGACATTTTATGGCATAGGGTTCCTTCCGGCAAGATCTCACTGAACTTTTAACTCTATTCATGCAGTTTGTCCTCCACTGCAAGTAACTGCAAAACCCCTGATACTTAGAAGAAGGACACAACTTTCGTGTTTGACATTGCTACGAACTGGGATATGCGAAACATTAATCCTAAAAAAACCTGAAACAAGTTGATTGGAATGTCATTCGTTTCTTCTTTCAGACATGGCTGGCTAGTAATACATAGCTGCTTTAGAGAGTTAAAGCGTAAGGAAACAACAGCAAACTGTTTTTGATGCAAATTGTAAGTTGGACCAAGAAATAACTTCAGCTAAACAGTGATATGCAAATCAGGATTAACTGGAAAATCACAAGGCTTTACAGAAATGTTCTTCAAGAGAGTAAGTGTAATGAACCCCAAAGAATCTTTCCAGCTTAGAGGGCCAAACTAACTGGGTTGCATCCCAAATGTGGGCAGGTTATGAGTTTGTCATAAACTGATATGTGAAGATGTCAAAACAGGGTGTTAGTTAAAAATACTATATGTTTTTTATTTAGGAGTTTACTTGCCAGTGATTAAAAATAGAAGTGTCAGGCTACAGCAATGTAGGGGACATAATACAGAAAGTAAATAATGAAATTTGTCATTTTAGAATCATATATGACATATTAGGAAAAGAAAATGCATTAAAGTTCTGCAGTGTGACAGTGTATTTTTTCTTTTTTGCTAATTTGCTTTAACTGATACTCCTTTCAGAGAGTTCAGAAAGTTCACATGAATGCTCTTGTTTTGCAGACCACTCTTACATACCTAACATTAGGGCATTAGTGGTAGTTTGGGGTTTTCTTCCTTCAATTTTTGCTTTTCAAGATGATGTACTACTTGTAATATTTTACTGATAGAACTAACATTTTGCCTTTTTGCTGACTTTTAACCTTCCCTGTAGGAGAAGACTACAGATCTATGGAATACTTAGTGCTGGTGATCTAAGAAACAGACCTTGAACTGCTCAGTTTTCATCAGCTGTACCAAAGGGAAAAGAGCAAAAGCTTGTTTTTACTACTAAGCTGAGTGAATACGGCGTGGAAATCTTGTAATGGCAAGGTATCAATTTTGTAAAGTGATATATTTCAGAGGGGATACTAAATTCGGCTGTGAATAAAAAGCTTTATAAATGGAACATTTAAGAGGCTATCTTTTACTTTTCAGTGTAGGGTTGCCTTGACATGCATCATTTCAATTTGGCAGCCCCAGTAAATGGATGGAAGCAAGTCAGAATGATAATTCCGTATTGCCAAGAGGCTTCTTTTCAGACTAGTGTAGACACATTCCATGGACAAATTTAAAGGCTATATTAAGTGATAGAAAATGGGTCTAATTCAGCACTATGTTATTCCAGCTTAACATCACAACAGTCATGCTATTTAAGGTACCTAGATGTTATATCCAAACTAGATAATTTTTAAACTAAGGATCACCTCAGATTCATGGTGATGCACCTTATATAGCAATAATCCAGAACAGGCAAACAAAAAAACCCAAAACTCAGCTGTGCTTGCACATAAACTTTTATAGTAGTAATGCTAGGGACAAAAGCTTAGCTCCTATTTACCAGCAGTCAGTTAAAGTAGATGAGCAGCTGCTGAGTTATGCAAGTGAAAAAGTTGTCTGGAAACAAAGTAGTTGTTGATATTACCTCATTAGATATGAATGTTCATTTATATGAATGTTGTAGCCTTAGTTTCCTAGAATGTTTATTTTTTCTTTGTCATTCAAGTGTGTTTTGGCCTCATGGGAACAAATTAGTCATTGTTTAAAGCCACAAAGGTGAGAAGGAGAAATACCTTTTAACAAGCACTGTCAAGTTGGATAGCATAAACAGTGTTTTTACTTAGTTGCCCTGGACGGATGAGCCTACTCCCCAACTCATGCACAAGACAAAACGTGTTTTTTTTCGGGCAGAGTTTCCATGGAGAGAGCATTTCCTCAAGGCAGTTAATCTCATGAGGTGCTGTCTGTATGTGCACACATTACACATCCACCTGAATGTTATCTATCTCCTGATCGGCAGTAAGTTCTTCTCTTGGTGTGTAACAGAATACAAAGTGTGTATTAGTGAAATGCTATTGCTAGAGACTACATATAGCATCACAAGCTTATTTCTCTGTTGCTTTAATTCAGTTTAACTCATGATTTCATTAGGGCAGCAGTAGCAAAAATCCAATGCAAAAGAACTGAGAATTTGGCTTTATGTAAGTGTGAATGTCTTCACGCAGCAAAAACAACACAAAAAAATATAGCTGATTCTAAGTCATTGACTTCCAGTTAAATTACTTGCCTGTTCGTTAAAGTCTGCTTCCTGGATGCTTTGTTTACACTTTTTTTTTGGTGGTTTGTGCTTGTTAAGCTTTGTTTACCTTTTATTATACATAGGGCTTACCACTGATAATTCCACAAAGTGCCTCAGCATTTTATGATAATGTTCTTTTTCCTAGATGTTCATCATTTTGCCAGCTTTTAACTACTTGTATTGGACTTTTTCCTGTTTGGTCTCTGCCATGGCTGAATTCCCAACCATTCCCACACCCTTCCCCCTGCCCCCAAACTGTTATTCTTACAGTTGTTCAAGAACATGGTTTGTAAAGTATAGGCCACATTTGCAGTGTTAGCTGAACTTCTGACCATAGTTTTCTGAAGGTTGTAACTCTCCTTCACTGAGGTAAAAATTTGAAATGCTTTGTCAGGAGATTAAAAAGAAAAGTTATCCCAGTGAAAATCTATCCAGATTAGGCCTCTAGAGAAACCTCAGAGAACTGCATCGTAGATATTGGCCCTTAATTTGCTTGTGTTCCAGTTTTCCCATGCATGGTCATCAACATTACTGAGCTCCCAGCACAGTTTTGAAGCCACAAATAGCTTAGGGAGGAATATGGGCTCTGCAGTTAAAGTCCAATTTATCTCAGATGATGACAGGGCTCTGTAAGATACTATATTTTCAGAACTGCAAATCTACTACAACTTTTAACAGCACTGGTTTAATGTAGCTCTATATGGATTTCAGATTTTAAAAACTTAATGGGGACAAAGGATGATCTGATACGTATCCGATTAATTTACATTATGATCATACTGGAATTCAACTTCATATCAGTTTAACTAAAATGGAATTAGTTCATGTGTCACCTTCCTAAGAAGTAACTCCTATAACAGTATACTTCATTTAAATGTTTAAGTATGATGAATATATTGGAAATCTGAAGCCTAATTATTTCTCCCAACTAAAACCATAATGAAGAGAAGGGTTACAGTTGTTATACTGGGTTTGTTTTTTCCTCCCTCCTAACCCCCAGGTATTTGTTAACCTGTGGAGCTGCTCCAGGTTTGAGCTGGTAAAATGAAGTCTGGTCCATTTAATGTATGGCATTCCTGGGTTGTGTAGGATGAAGTATCCTATTTTCTGGAAGGTACTCAGATCATTAAAGTCTTAAGAATTTGATCTTATATATGGGATTACACAGAAGATTTTTGGTAGATGAGTCATCTCTGGGCATAGGTTAGCATTTCTAGATGTACCTGTACCTTAGAGAACAAAGTAAGCATGGAAAACCATTTTATTTTGTCTTCTGCCTTCTAGGTGAGAGTATATTATCAGAAGAATTAACAGCCAGATTTTTCCCTTGGATTTGCTTGCACAGGTTTTCATAAGGCAAAGAGGACGGATTCTGATACTCTGATACAGCGACTTCTGACTTGCAAAGTTTACTGACGACATGGAACTTCCATTCCCATAGCAAAAAAACCAAGATATAACTGAGCCAAGCCTTCAGTAAATGCACAGTGGTAAATCTGTGTCCAAAAAGAGTTTGAGGTTCTAAGTCATTTAAGGCAAAGCCTGTATTGAGTAGCCTGTTAGCCTCAGGAACCTCAGTGGTCCTTACCTCAGCTGGCAAAGATTAGTAATGATTTTCTCTATTCAAGCATCCGAGCCAAAGTCTCACCAAGAGCGGGGGAAGGGGAAAAAAATAAAACAAGAAACAGAAGTACCCAAACCCCCCAAAACCTATTTCCAGCTGGTGTTAACTGGAGGGACTTTGCTGGCAGTGTGTGTGTGTTTGTGTGTGTTAACCCATCTGTGGCCCCCATGTTATTAAGATACCTGAATATTTTTATGAGGTAACTGAAGACACATCTTAAAAGCTTAGGTTTTGAAAAGCATCTGGAAAGTGAGCCAGCCAACCATGAGCGTAGAAGTTTGCCATTTTCCCCTCTTTAGTTAACCTGACAGTTCCTTATTTTAGTGGGTTAGCTTACTTGCGTAAGTTTGAGAGGAAAGCATTTTTCAGTTTGATTACAGCACAACAGAGAAGGCATGTGAATTCTTGTGTTTAATTACCTTTGTGCTTAAAGGTGATTTCATCTGTGTTTCAGTCTTTCAGCTGCTCTTCTTATGTCCGCCTTCAAGATAATTCAACTGGCTGGCTCCTTCTGCCTCTGAAATTAGATTGAATGAAAGAAATGCTGCCAGAAATTCTTCAGTGTTTCTCACAAGTTTGTGTTCCTTGAGCACATCTGTGTGATATTACCTAAATGACAGTAATTGCTGGAAAAACAAGATCTATTAAAGCAGAGAGAACATCTTATAGTAGGTTAAATTAGTTTAAATTAAAAGGGAAGGTGAACAGCATATATATCCCTTTAAACCAATATGCAGTGCTGGATTCCTTTACAGCATCTGCACTAAAGTGTCTCTCAACACTCAGCAGTCCTTTTCACTCCTGCCCCCAAACCATCCATTCCTCCATCTATAAAACAGGTATTTGTTCCTTTAACCAGTTGATATGTATCAGCAAGAAGTGTTTGACTTATCAAAGTTGTAATACTACAGCTGGATTTTATCCTTCATAGAATATAATCTCTGATGGTGTGTGGTTTGGCATGGGTTACCTTGTTTAAATACATAGGTGCATCATGCATAGTTTAACCAAACACAGCAGCCAGGTGAAATGGTTCACCAAAACACTTATATTTGGCTGCCCGCCCCCCACCTTTTCTTTGTTTTATTTTTACATGAGTGTAACAAAATTCCTCCCTGGAGTGAGGCTGTTACTTGCTTCAATCACTACTGTGCTTCCAGGATCAGGAGCCGATGGGAAGCCATGTTTCCTGTACCTCACAAAACTCCACCCAGAGGCTGTGGCCAACACCTAACCAACCTCTGCCCCTTCCTCACCCAGCAAAACCTTTCAGAGGGAGACACACTTGCACATACTAAAGGCAGACATAGCTCACCCTGAATTTGGTAGGGTGTGTGTTTTTTTTCCCCTCATCTGTATTGACCCAGAGAGCAAAAGCCTAACTCGCCCCCCAGCCTTGCCCCGAGGTGCCATTTAGTGGTCAATCACTGCCTAGCCACGGATCTAAAATGGCGTCGCCTGGGGAGCCTCACCTCAGGTGAGCAGGGTTGTCAGATTGCATTTCCCTCCTGGAGTTGTTTTAATCTGTCTTTCCGTCCTTCTACAGGGAAAGGTAGGATTTACTCTTGCTTGCACTTCTTAAATCTATAAAGTGCACCTGTGGCATACAGTGGTTGGAGGTAAAGTGCGGGTATGTTATTGAGGAAATGCGTGCTTGAGAACTTTCCTTACAACATCTGCTTGAGGTGTTGTGTGATGATACTGCATGTTTGTTATTTTTCCAGTATCCTTTCTATGTTTCCCTGGTATATGTTATGGACGTGGGTGCTGTGGTACGCTGCTCAGGGTGGCTTTGCTGAGGACCCTGTGGTTAATTAATATGGCGGTGGCTGTGCCTTTTCTCTCTGCAGCCTGCCCCGGGGGAGGTAGAGGCCGAAGTTAGAACTGGGAGAGGAAAGCGGGAAAGCAAATTTAGACGTGTCAGGCTCTTTTACGAATTCTAGCTTTATTGCTTCTTTTCCACTTGGTGGCAGCAAAGGAACATCAAATAGGCGGGAGGCAGCGGCCAGAAATGCCTTTTTTTTTTTTTTTTTAAGCCCTGGAAATCTGCTCCGAGGTTCGCTGGCAAAACCCAAACTGCAACAACAAAACCGAAAGGAAAAAGTTCCTCAGCTCTAAAAATCTTTAAAAATACAAAAATACTGTATTTCTAAGATAAGTGAAACTGCTGTGCCACCCATCAGGTAGTTGTAGTTAAAAATGCTGCTTTTCTTCGTTTTTAACCTGTGTAGTAGACTGCGTCTTTTGACTTTGGCACGTATTAACAGTTTTTATGAGCAACCAGTTAAGCTTCCATATGCTCTGCTTAGTTTCCATTGGATTTCTTGGAGAGGTTTTAAAAATGCTGTGTATATATGAGTATGTTTGTATATATATAATGTAATCCCTGCAGTATTGGAAAGTAATACATTGCCTTCTAAATTCATCTGAATTTATAAGCCTGTTTCTATTCTCACACCTGTTTTATTCTCATGTAAGGCTGCTAATGCTGATGGGTTTGTTTTTAATTTACAATGGTGTAAGCAAGAAGCAGATCAGCTCCTTTATCCTTCATCATAGGATCCTGATAGATTACAAATACGGAGCGGAAAAGGACAGCACTTTCTCAACTGCAGACTGGAGGACAGGACCCCAGGTGGTGCAGCGAGTCATGTCCCAAGGACTCGAAAGGCTTTGCACTTCTTTAGGAATGAAGTGATGCAGATTTACCAGAAGGGCTAAGCAGGTGTTGACTTGTCTTCTTTGCTGACTGCCTGTCAGTCCTAGCTGGCATAATAAGTCATGCTAGGCATGTTGTTTGAGGTGAGCACATCTGTGCTGTGTCCCATTCAGAAAGATGGTCAGGCAGTGGTTGGTGGCCAGCAGGAATGATTGTTCTTCTGTTAATGAAATGATGCTTATGCTCACCTGCACAGGATAAGAGTCCCAGATACCTACTTTTTTTTTTTTTTATGTAACTTTATCTGTGAAATTTTTTTGAGGCAAGGTCTAATTTTCACAGTGTTTTTTTTTCTCTGCTTAGCATTTGGTCACTGATGATTTTCATGCCTGTGCTTAAACTAGCAAATGAACATATCACAGATCCAAGAAACTTGTATGTTAAGTTTTGAGTCTCGCTTTCACTTATGCTACTGTAAATCTTGGATAGCCTGTTTCCTGTGGATTGACACCCTTAAAATAATAAGGCATTAGTAAAGACTTATTTTAAGGGCTTCCTTAGACCTAAGGTTTTATTCTGGTTTTCAATAAATCAGGGCTTGCTTTAATGAAATCACCAGCATTATATAGTTGTAAAATCCCAATGGGACCATAGGCCTTGTGTTGTGTTTTACATTCCTTGAGCAAAACTTCTGGTGATTCACCTCTTCTGCCCCAGTTTCCCCACTGAATTTAGGAAGAATGCAAAGTCAAGT
This sequence comes from Forpus xanthops, assembly GCA_032466535.1. Taxonomy (NCBI): domain Eukaryota; kingdom Metazoa; phylum Chordata; class Aves; order Psittaciformes; family Psittacidae; genus Forpus; species Forpus xanthops. Next base: position 9,496 of record JASSUY010035672.1, read on the forward strand.
CCTTTAGTTTCAGTCACAGCCCATTGACACATGTAGTTACTTGCATATTGGTCCTTCCTTTTCTCTGTCCAGAATTTCAGCAGCATGAGTCTCTTTGAAGATTTTTGCTTCTGAATCAACCCATTGGTATAACATTACACTGGCTGAGTCCCAAGATGAAATCCCTGTTTGTATTCCAGAGTGTGAATGCAAAGTACTCAGCTCCCAGAAGAAGCCTGGTAGAGAATCAATACTAGCTGCCAAAGCCCTTAGCTTTTTATTATTTTTTTTAGATGGAAGCCAGGTTATTATGCACATCCATTGAGGAAAAAGGGATTTTTACTCTTTTCCCTTTCCCCTTTTCTTCATAAACTATGTGTCTATGCCACTGGTGCCTTCTGAGTATCATAGGTGGATTCTTGGACATGGACATCAGCCCTCTACTAGACAATGATGTTGCCTAGTCCTGTAAAAAAAAATGCTGTCAACAGCCTTAACTACTTATGTTTGTTGGCCCCAGGAATGTTGATCCAGAATTGTATTTAAGTTGTTGTTTTAATAATCTTTCTTATTTCAAGCCAAAATGTGCCCATAGCAACTTAAAAGCCATTTGTTCGTGTGTCTAAGTACTGCTTTAGTTTAAATAGAAACCTTACTTTTGCTCCAACTGAAGTGAATTTTCTCTGGTTTTGATTCATTTCACTCTCTGTTGATCTTGAGTTTGCTTTGTGATTAAAAGACTGGGGCTAAAGCTGGTAGAAACTGGTCTGTAGGTGCTGGAAATACCATACTAATACTCCTTTGATGTTGAGACCCGAGCAAAATTCCCAGTGACTTTGACAGAGGTTTTGCTATCATAAATTTCAAAATCCCTCAGACTGCTGAATCTGGAGGTGAGTCTCTGCCCTGACTATGGAACTTAATTCACCTTTCTACTTTGTAATGGTGCTATTTTCATCTACTGAAAGAAGTAATTGTATTTTTGAAGCTCAGAAAAGCCCCGAACTTCAGTAATCATTGAATTGGTCTCATCTTCATGAATGAGTAGAAGAAAGAGCAAAACTTTTGAATGAGGCAAGTATCTGAAGAGGAATAGCAATTTGCCATCTCAGGAATGTTACAGTGAGACTTTGCAGTGTTACCTGTGGAGACCTAACCCTCCTAAACCCCCAGACCTTCCTGAAACAACAGCAAACAAGCTTCCAGGTTGGATTCCAGCCAGTGGCAAAGAAAATAGAATTGAGAAAAGAAAAGATTAACTCTTTTCACTCAATTTCCCTGAAAGGGCAGTTAAGCTCCATTCTGCCCTGTGAGGGTAAGTCTCTCCTGCCCTGTGGTGCTGCAGTAACATCTGGTAGGCAGAGCACTTTGCCAATGTGGAATAGGTTGGGTTTTTTCCACAGTCCCTATGAAGCCATTGTTACTATTCTTGTCTACTGTCGACACACATGGAAACTTATTTTTTTTTTAAATTTATTAAATTAAATCCATTAAGGAAAGATTGGCAGCAACAGTTGAAGGGATATAATTTTAAGTTTATTATGCCTTGATGATGGATGAGTCAAAGAAACAGACATTTTTCATGACAGCACCAGGTTAACTTGCTGGTTGTAGCTAAATATAATTTTCCATCTGTCTTTAGTGGTTGTGGTGGTAAGACCAGTAAGTTTGAAGCTGTGAGTTCTGCTCATATCCTTGCTGGCTAAAGAAGCATTAACTTGAATTACGCCAGTTGCAGATAGGGACCTTCACTCATGGGGCCATGTTGCAGACAGAGCAATCTTGAATGGCAAAATTATGTTTTATAGCACTGTTTCGGCTGTAAAACTAAAGCAGTTTAAACTTAAAACCAGTGCTTTAAGAAACGTGAACCTTCTGGCCTACAGGACAGAACGTCTCCCTGCATAGATCTGTCCTCGGAGGGGAGAATGAGGGAGCATGGTTTTAGATGGTCCCATACATAAAGGGATGGAAAAAGATGGCTTGTGTCAGAGGTGGCGTTTTTGGTGAGGATGGCGTTTTTGGTGAGGATGGCATTTTTGGTGAGGTGGCCTTGCTGATACTGTGATTTTAGGGGAACGCTCTTAAACTATGGTTTTAATGATGTCAGGCAAGGTAATCTAGGTTTTAGCATTGTCCCTGTTAGTGTAGCCAAGGCAAAGGCTTGTGGCATGTCTCATTCACATTGTGTTTCTTAATGTTTATGTAGTCAATGTATGTTACATGCTCTTCCCCTTCCTTATGTACAAGCTTGAAGCACTCTCTTTTTGAAGGAATGAGAGCTGTTTGGCCTTGCTTCAGCTTTGATTAAGGACTGTCAAATCACATGTCAGAAAAAGGTGAGAAGGTAATGCTTACATGCTGCTAGACCACCTAGAGTTTTCCTTCTAGGTACTGTTGCTTCTTGTGCTGTCTGCAAGCCTTAACTGGCCTCTTGTACTGTCTGTGGATATTATTTCATTGTCTGAGGGTATATCTTCTCACCAGCAGTCCCTACACCATCAGAGTACTTCTCTGTAAAACTGAAAGCTGTAAAGTGGTTGTGTCACTCCTGGCTCTGACATTTTGTTTCTATTCTTCAGATGTGTCTTATTCTGTTGGGCTCTTGACTGTGATTTAAAAAATGACGCTAACCCACTTATTTTTCTTTTGTCTTTAGTTGGTGTAAGTGTGAGCATGGAAAGCAATTTGCTCCCATAAATGTCATTGTAAGGCGCCTGAGTTTTTTTCTCTGTATTTTTGAGTGTGAATCCTTGTAGCTTTAAGTTACAAACTAGAATTATCTGAATAGCTGCTCCCTTCTTTCATTTGAGGAGGTTTGCTCTCTGCAGTGATGCAGGCAGGGATAGATGGTCACTAGAGCAGTGTCTTGAAACAGGATATTGTGTTGCCTTAGACTATGCAAATAACAGAACAGCTATCTTAAGTTTTAATGTAATTGGCTACCAAAAGTGACCCGCACAGCTTTTTACTGTTACTCACTGAAGGGATCCATATGTCATTTTGTCTGTGTGTCATGTAAGAAAACTTTGGACTTGTGCTTAGTCTGGGAGGTTTATCTTTTTTAATGTGTATTTTTCCTTTTTTCCTTTTGTTTCTCTTTATTCTTATTCACAAACACAAACCCATGATCTTAACAAAGTAAATATGATTGATGTTTTCTGGGAATGAGGATGAAGGACAACAATCTTGTTCTTAAGTAATCACTAGAGATGAGGCAAAGAGGTTTATCCAGAGCTCCTCAATGACTCCCTGTCAAGGGGGGACCCCACTGCAGAGCAAGCAGTCAAAGTTTCACTGAGACTATATTGCAGACAAAGAGACTCTGGGTTTATCCAGATTCAACCAAGTGCTCTTCTTCTGTAAAGGCTGACCATTTAACAAGGACTCCTTTTCAGAAATTATTGTCTAAAGATCACAAAAGATACTGCAATACACATATGAACATTAGAAAGAATAAAGTAAAGAATAAGGCAAGAATTACAAAAGAATGGAATGCATAACCACTCCTTTCTCTCGGTATTTACCCTGGAGAGTTCCCCTCAGATCATCCTATAATGTCAGTTCTGTTTATTTCTTGAGTAAATGTCTGGTGTCAGTTTAATAAATCAGATGAACTCTGCTCAGAGAGATATGAAGCCTGTCATTTGATCATTAAGATTATTTACTATAGGGTATGTAGTTGAAATACAATAGTAATACAGACACATACAAACTTCAACTCCTAAACAGAAAAAAATATTGGAAGAAGCCTGCCATAGTGTGTTTTAAGATAAAAGAATGTTTACATAAATTAATCAGTAGCTAGTTTAGATAGTTGTAGTGGTGTTTGATTCAGAACCTTCTGAGTCAGTCTAAAATAGTATAGCCTGCTTTAGATGGATCAACACGCTAGATAGTGCTAATTATTATGGACCATCTGTACATGCCTGGCTTCTTGCAGATACTTTTTCCTGTACCAAATGCCATAAGATGTAGCTTCCAGCTCACAGAGCAGTGTAGACAGTATAAGGTTGATTGTAAGCATGTTTACAATATTAAAGCTGTGGTTTTACCCATGGAGTTTGATTTCTTTAGAAAAAAGCAACATGATGTTAGAATAATAGAATAGTTCAGGTTGGAAAGGACCTTAAGATCATATAGTTTTGACCCCCCTGCCATGGGCAGGGACACCGCCTACTAAACCATGCCACCCAAGACTATGTCCAACCCGGCCTCGGACACCGCCAGGCATGGAGCATTCACAACTTCCCTGGGCAACCCATTCCAGTGCCTCACCACACTTACAGTAAAGAACTTCCTCCTTATATCCAATCTAAACTTCCCCTATTTAAGTTTGAACCTGTTACCCCTTGTCCTGTCACTTATAGGCCCCCTTCAGATACTGCGAGGCTGCTATGAGGTCTCTGCTCAGCCATCTTTTTTCCAGGCTGGACAGCCCCAACTCTATCATCCTGTCTTCATAGGAGAGGTGCTCCAGTCCCCTGATCGTCCTCGTGGCCCTCCTCTGCACTTGTTCCAACAGTTCCATGCGCTTTTTTATGTTGAGGACACCAGAACTGCACACAATACTCCAAGTGAGGTCTCACAAGAGTAGAGTAGAGGGCCAGGATCACCTTCCTCAACCTGGTAATGCTCCTTTTGATGCAGCCCATGATACGGTTGGCTTTCTGGACTGCAAGCGCACGCTGTTGACTCATGTTGATTTTCTTATCGACCAACAACTCCAAGTCCTTCTCTGCAGGGCTGCTCTGAATCTCTGCCCACCCTGTAGCTGTGCCTGGAATTGCTCTGACCCAGGTGTAAGACCTTGCACTTGTCATGGTTAAACTTAATCAGGTTGGCATCAGCCCACCTCACAATGATGTCAAGATCCCTCTGGATGGCACTCCTTCCCTCCAGCTTATCAACTTAGCCAACACCAGTCCCTGAGGGACACCATTCGTTACTGGTGTCCAGCTGGACATTGAGCCATTGAGCACAACTCTTTGTGTGCGGCCATCCAGCCAGTTCTTTGTCCACTGAGTGGTCCACCTATCAAATTGATGACTCTCCAATCTAGAGGCAAGGATGTCATGTGGGAGAGTGCCGAACGCTTTGCACAAGTCCAGGTAGATGACATCAACTGCTCTACCCCTGTCCGTCAGTTCTGTAGCACCATCATCGAAAGCCACCAAATTGTTCAAGCAGGATTTCCCCTTAGTGAAGCCATGCTGGCTGTCAGCAAGCACCTTGTTGT
>JASSUY010035673.1:9554-25877 GCA_032466535.1 Forpus xanthops
GGATTCTCCTTCCCATTTCCCCGGGACTGGGGAAGAAAGAGGGGGGGGTGTGCAGAACTGTTTGAGGGGCCTCAAACCACGACATCGAGATAGAAGAGGAACACAAGATTTCCAAATTAAGATATTTTGGGCTTCAAAAACTACAGTGTATTTGGAAAATATATTTGGATGTTACTGGGACTTTTCTTATGAAATTAAGCCAGTTTTTAAAATTTCCAAGGCTTTGGGAGGTTCCTTATTAAATATGCTGTCATGTCATAGAGGAGTGTATATCCATTCTTACTGAATGTTAGTAATAGAAAAATTACCTTTAATTTCATGAGGTTTTATGACTGAACATTTTTGATAGCTCAGTTTTTCAGCCATATTTCATTTTTTCTTTCTCACGCATGGGTGTTTGTGTGCATTTGTGTAAGCATGAGAGAAGCATATTACATCCTTAGTGATGTGGAGCTTCAAAGCAGCAGGAGCTTTTGTCTTTACCCTGCTTTCCCTCCTGCTGTTCTTCCCAGCCCTGACTGGCTGCTAATTTTTTTTTGCTGGCTATATTTATTTGCATTTCTCTGAGAGCAGTTGCACTGACTGGCTGAACTGACAGGTGAACTGGATTTCTGGTCATCTCAGATGGACATGGGAGAGCTGATTGATAGTTTTCCAATTTCAGGTGTAGTGTGAGTGGTTACTGTGATGTTACTGTATCCTGCTTTTCAGTGTATCCAAATTGCACTGTTCTTCAGTTCATTTTGGTGAACCAAGTGAAGGCTTCTGTCCAAGTAGGCTACTCAGAAATGGCAGAGATTGATAAGGTTCATCCTGCTTGTTTCTTTGTTCCTTGCTACTCATAGGCTGAGCATAGCTTTTCCTTGTTTTGTTGGTTTTGGTTCTTTTTCCTTTTTACCCTCTAACAAATTAGTGGTTCTTACAAGTATAAAACCTTCAGGAGAGCTGGGATTACATAAATGCAGCATAAATGATCGTGTTTTCCTTTGAGAATCCTGACATAAATTTTAACCTCTATAATGAACTCCCATCGTGTGGGAAAAGTGTCATGCTTTTCTGAAAAGTACAAGTGAAAATTCCAAATTATCCACCTTCATAAAGCTAAATATGTTCCACAGAATATTCCATCCCCTCTGTCCTCCTCCCATTTCCCCTCCAATATTTTATCTGTAGCCTGCTGAGACAGAGCACAAGTGTACCAATTACATCTTCATTCAGTACTTTTCATGTGCAAGCTCTAACCTTCTTCTGGCTTTTGTTCTTGGGCGCTGTTCAAGCAAGAAAAGAATGGGGTGACACTTTGAGGGTTTTTTATTTTCTTTTTCCAATATCATCATTTTGCTATCAGGAATCCTTTCCTCATCCTTATTATCAGTTATCTTAATGCTAGACCTTTCAGACTCTGCCCTGCTTCCACTGAAGTTGCCTATGCATCTTTGGTTTTCATGGAGGGTGCCGAATAAGGGATTTTGTGCCAGTTCCAGTGCTACAAGGTTACAAATCCATCTGCTCAGGGATGCTACTGAACCTTTCTTCATAAGGCATTTGCCTACAGTTTCCTCTGACCTGCGTTTCAGGGCTCTCTGACTTGGCTTTTGGCCTTCTGCTTTGAACATTTTCTTTTGCTCAGAAAACATTTCTTCTTTTCACTATTTAATGCAGATTTTGGAACTGTTGCTGTAGAGATTCATCTGGTCTGCTGCTCTCAATGTCCCTCGTAGTGTGACAGGAAGGGTAGAAAAAAGATACTAATTAATGAATACAGAACATAAAAGGAGGGTGCTGAGCCTTTATTTGTGTAAAACTATAACATATAACTATACGTTATGTAGAACCCATGTGCAGCTCTCATGGCTTTCTTGTTTGAGTGCAAGTTGGTGAAGGTCAGTCTTCTGCTATATGCAAGTTTTACCTGCCCTTACCATCTATGATGCTACCACCATAAAAACTAGAGCTGAGTTAATCCTGCTCCAAGTAGCATTAGTTTTTACCTGTGACCATATTATATTTGAGTGGATTGAATTGACACACATAGTAACTGACTGTTGCATGAATGGAGATGCTAGGAAGTTATGCCATCTCAGCTTGAATTGCTTAGAGACCCTAAGGCACCCTTGCAAGTGCCAATACCTTCCATGGCCACCTGGTGAAATAAAACTTTGATATCTGGTGTTGAGGCAAATAAATGTCTCTTGAACTTAGCCAATTCTACAAAATATTTTTAATTTGTTAATCTCCACTTTGTGAAGGGAATAATCTAAGCAGCAGTACCATATAGCATTCTCATTAAAGTGGGGACTTTAAATCTGCACAGTGACATTTGTCTTTGTCAGGGTCTCTGAGTGTTTTGTGTGTGTTTTTTCCATGACTGTGTCCTGGATTTCGAAAGTACCATAGCAAGGTGGCAACTCAGTGCTTGAACCAGTTCAGTCAGCTTGAGTTTCCTCCGTAGTCTTTTTGCATGTGTTAAACCCTTAGGTGAGTGTTGTATCTCAGCAGAACTGGTTTCAACTTAGGGTAAATACAAAACAAGGATGTGAAAAGTTTGTCTGTTTTCCTGGGGTTATATCTTTCTGCCTTGAAGGAGGTATATCACTACATATATTGAAGGGAGCGTGTGAGTTGCATATATATATTGTATGTGCAAGTGCACGTGCATGTGTTTCCTCAGTGTCTTTAAGACTTGACATAGAAAGCTGATTAACCCCAAACAACCAAATCTTTTGTGAAGAGTTACGTACTGCCTTTGGTCAACCCAGAGAATGACTAATGTGAATTAGATATGTACCTACATCTAGATAAAATGCATTCCCCAGAAAGATGTCTGGTTTTGTCAGAAATTGTGTCTGAGATGTCTGAGGTGTATCTTCTTGCTACTGACTTCAGTCATCATTCATAAACACATCATCAGAACAGCTTTGTGTGTTTTAAACAAAGGAAGTTCATAAATGAATTATCCTCATTCTCCTGATGTGTGTAATTTATTTAGAAATATGGTATGAAGCAGTCCTTGTTCTTCAGACGTGAATATAACAATGAAGACATACACATGCTACTGATGGATCTAGAACAGTACCTTTACTTTCAATGCTTTTGTCCACAACCTAATAACTACTTTCCCCCTCCTTCCCCCTTTAAAAAAATACCACAGCTAGTTTATTGGGAATTTGTTACTTCTTTATAACCAGGTCCTAAAATAGTCACCATCTGTCTCACTCCACACACAAGTTACTATTCTGTTTTAATACTTATATAAATCACTCCTATATCAAAGAGAGAATGAGCCTAATTTACAAACAATGGGACCATGCCTTCAGTAGAGGCTTGCTTGTTGAGAACACAAGCAGCCTGAAAGGACAAGGCTACTGCAGCATTTTGCTCTGCTGCCTTTTATTCCCATATTTTGTGGTGATGATTCAGTTCTTCCTTAAATATGTCATGCGTTCAGGAAAGTAAAAAATCATAGTATGATAAAATGCTGTATTTAGATCATAGTACTTCACTGTAGATTTTAAGCATGAATTGTTTCTAAACTGAAATACCTGGAAAATTTTCAGTAGCCTGCATCTTTGTACTTGCCTGAAATAGGGCAACAGCCACTGTAATCAGTAAGAAGCATGTGCTAATACCTTTCTCGGTGGAAAAAAAGCATCAATTATAGTTAAAACAGTGGGAAAACTATTGGCAAACTCATATCGAAGTTATGTATATGAGGAACAAAAACAATGCCTTCTTTCTTCCCTTCCCCCCCCCCCCTTGTTTTTGTTTTCTGTTTCTTTACAGTCTGGTGTTTACTTTGATCTACCTGCTGGCTGCTGTAGGCACAGCTGTCTGGGACCTGCTTTTCCTTTGGGAGACAGCCTTGCTCCTTTTCCTCTATTTTTCCATAACCTGAAGATTGTATTGCAAATAATGTTAGTTCAGGTTTTTTTTTCATTTTTTTTTTTTTTTGCTGGGAAAGGTGGGAGTTTTATCATTCAGGAGTTGTAGGAAGCTGAAATACAAGCTTCGTAATGGTATCACTTCTTGCAGCATGGGTGGAGTTACTGCTTTCAGCCTTTATAATCAATATGAAGAGAGTAGCATTTCAGAATTAGAAACTGACCTTTACTGTCTTCTTCAAAGCAACAAAAATGAATATCCTCATTATTTTACTTTGGAATGTTCTTCCCAAGAAAGCAATATTAAAAAAGAATCTGATAATGTATTGCATTTTTCTGCTGAGATGAAGGGGAACTGAATGGTTCAGAGACTGGTAATAGGATATTGTGACCTTCCACCTCTGACCCATTTATTAAAACACGAGCCATGCCAGTGGAGTCCAAAAGTTGTCACAATGGGATATGCAGCTATAGAATCTGGTACTGTGTGTTTCTGATTTTTTAAGGTCTGTGCTAATTGTCACAAGCTTCCAGAGCTTCAAGGGAACTAAGAACAAAATGAACGGAGGAAGCCTTGTTAATAAGAATATTATCTGTGCCAGATTTGGTGATTTGTATCCATTCTGATTTGATACAACTTGTTGTCCTTGCTTTGTGAAACTGATTCCCTTAATCAGTGCAGAAGTGGTGCTGATGAGTTTTATTTGACTGATACTTTGGGATTTAGGAAGGGGTTAATGGGAACAAGGATTCTCTGGATTTTATCTTGGGAAGGTGCTCGGAACTTGCACAGTCAATGATAGCTAATTTTAAGTATTTAACATTTTGCTCTGGAGCTGCTTGTGAAAGCTTCTAACACCCTGCTTTTGTCTATAGGTAACAAGCTGAAGTTTAGCTCTTTGAAGCCCATCTTAGTTGTACAGCTTAGGCAATTTTACAACAAATATCCTCGTGTTTCATTTAGTCATAATTATCTCCTGTTTTTTTCTGAGCAGAAGCGATCAAGAAAGTCAAGAGGGTGGTAGAAATCTTGGCGTGCCACCATTCTAGCTTCCCTGATAGGGTTGATAGCAATGCTGGTGTGGCTGGCTTCCATCTGAAAATATCCTTCCTTCCCTCATGTCCTCTAAAACTTGAGAGGACAAAGTAACCCAAGTTACTGTGGTGGGTTAGATAAAACTGACTGAAAAAAAAAAAAGAAATCAAAACCATACTTGCAGAGTAAAAGGAAAGGTTGTTAAGTAGATATATTTTGAAGATCTTGAAGCAGTCAGAATTGACCTACTTTTATTATGGTCCAAGTATTTCCAAAATTCTATAGCTTGAAAAAATGTGTAAAACTGGAAATGTGTACTTGGTACACATTTCTACTTATACATTTAAATATTTCCCTCTCCAGTGGCAGGATAACACACACTGTCACTTCCCTTTCCCCTGTTTCTTTGAAATCTAGGACTCACACTTGCTCTTTTATGTGCTGTGAGGGCTTAAAAAATGTGTTTAATACTGGTGAGAGCATTTTCATGCAAACATTCAGTGGATTGTGTGAGGGTTTTATTAAGAAAACACGCAGACACAAACACCGAACATTCAGCACATTGAACTTGGACAAGATAAAGATTTGCTTTTGTTTCATTTCTGGTTTTCTCAGCAAAGCAGTTTCTACATTGCCACTGGTAGGAATCTGCCAGTTCATGAATGGGCATCTAACACAAAGCAAAACCCAGCAGGTCGTAGGCCCATTGAGAAAAAGCTGTAAAGAACTTGCACACTTTTCCAGGTTACTTCAGCTCAAATGTATTTGTGGCTCTAAAAGGTATTTTTCCAATTTGCAATTACGTGTTTTCTCAGACAGTTTTGGATATAAAGCTGACATGGTTGAAATACTGGCTTTGCATCAAGATTTTTAACAGAATTAACATTTGAATCACTTGAGACCCTATTCACAAAGCAAAGGATTATTTGCGTAATCAAAAATGCTTTATTTTGCATGCCAGTGGAGAAGCTAAGGATTGTAGCTGCAGCTCACAAACAAAATTCAAGTGACTGGTATTGGTGGGTGTCTGTATGCTGCTGTCTCTCAGCCTTGCTTGTGCAAATAAGTACAAATCTATATAAATGTAAAAGAAAAGGCTTTGGAGCAATGTATATTCCCCATTCAAAGCCTGATTAAACAGGCTTTGCTTAAGTTATCTGTGTTAAGGATTAGATGGACTTCCCCCTCTGCCAAATGTGGATGAGGGCTGGGCATTTTTGCTGCTGGGTTATTGTGAGAGGGTGGATGTCTTTCTAAAAATACGCTCAGTAAAAATTTATGAGCTTGAAAATTGCTCCTTCTATTGAGGAGGTCAAACTAAATAACCTGTAAGCGCATATAGCTTTGGATAATGGGTTCAAGACTTAACACCTGTCAGATTTCTTCCAGTAGTCCAAGAGGCTTATGAATTGCATTAATAACCTTCCCATCTTGCCATCAGCCCATGCATTCACAGTTTTTGTCCATTTTTATGGCTGTGGACAAGTAGGTAGAGTGTCACATTTACAGAATTTGTTTCTTTGCACATGAATAAGTCCTGATCAGAATTCAAGAGCATGAAGCAAATTCTAAGCTCTCTGAGGCAATAGGAAACTGTTGGATCTTAAAAAAACCCTTATGCATCAGGGGATTTTACTATTTTGTTTTTTTCTAGAATGAACTTCTTATGTGCTATTGCTGTTAAATCAAGTTCTTTTGGCTACAGTTATTGCAACTTCAGATTATTTGAACTTAGAAAGAGTACGTTGTGATCTATCCTTTCACTTGCTAATGAATGTCAAATAATTCAATAAAAACGTATCAAGGCATAATATGAAAATTTTAAGCAAATTTTATGACATTTTCAAGTCTCGACTGACTTCCTTTTATATGGATTGAATATATTTTTTGAGTAAGGGCATTGGAGCTTTTATTATCATTGCTATTTAGTTCTAATTAAATTCATTTATTTAAAAATATACTACTTAAAAGTTTAAAAAAATGAAGTATAATTTAATTTTAAACCATGTTAGATGATAAATATGCTCCTGAAAAGAGAATCCATGTCTCTTAAACTTCAGTATCACAATGTGATCTCTTAACTCTGGTGTGTGTTTTTTTGTTTACTATAAATTATATTTCTGGAGTAAAAGTATTTCTCTGATGCATTTAGGTCTGAAAACTAGAATGGAAATTGTGTTAATCTGTATTCTTAGGATTTAAATTTCAAAATACTTCAGAGTTGTCGTGATTTAAGCTTCTAAGCCACGCAGTCTTCTCTGTCACTCACTTCCCCCTTTTTCTTCCCCCCACTCCTGGAGGGATGGGAAAGCAAATCAAAAGAATGCAACTCCCACAGGTTGAGATAAGAACAATTTAGTAACTAAGGTGTAACACAAATCACTACTGCTACCACCAATAATAATAATGACAAGAGAAATACAAAGGAAAAGAATGCAATCACTCACCCAGCCCCACCAAGCAGTGCACCCCACCCCCCCTTCCGGGTCTCTGCCCTCCATTTTCCATCCTGGGCATGATGTGCTGTGGTATGGAATGCCTCTTTGGTCAGTTTGGGTCAGGTGCCCTGTCTCTGCTTCCTCCTGGCTTCCTCACGGCTTCCGATACTCCCTGGCAGAGCATGAGGCTCAGAAAGTCCTTGGCTAGCCTAAACATTACCAAGCAGTAACTGAAAACACTGGTGTTATCAGCACTTTTTGCAGGCCCAAAATCAAAAACACAGCGCTACACCAGCTACCAAGAAGGAGAAAAATGGCTGCTGCTGCTGAACCCAAACCAATAGTCTAAGCACACCATCAAGAGGAGTATTGCCCCTTTCTGTACATTGCTTTGGAGCTGTCAGCAAAAAGGTTAGTTTTAGTTTGTTTCAAACATCCAAGTTCTTTGCAGAAGTCGCTGCGTTTATGGTTGACCAAAGTGCATAAATTTAAAGTAATTCAGCTTCTCATTGATTTTTCTTTTAATTAAATTAGGCCATTGACCTGGTAAAATCATTTACAGAATTATAAATCTACATCTTTGAAAATTATGTAGACAAGTTTATAAAAGTTCCTGGAGTGATCTGAAAGCAAAACTGTACAAAAGGACTAGGTTTTATTAACAATAATCCTTAAAGCCCAACAAAATGCTGGGAAAATATCAGCAGATAATTACACATTCCATCATGGCCGTGACTCCATGGCAGTTCCTATGATGTGTAACACTACTTGTAGAGTCAGGATTAAAGATACCTTCAAGAAATGGATACCCAACTATAGCTCTTAAAAAAAATGGTTCTTAATATTTTATATGTAACTAACTGTGGTCACAGAGAACTTGGAGAATGTGTTTTACCACCTCAGACCAGGTTTGTTTATCTGTGAAGATCTTGCCTGTTTGTTCCAAATGTTATCAGGTTGTCATATACAAGCATCCTAACCAGCTGGGCAAGTGACATTTTGATGGGCCTGTTGAAGTCTGTGATCTGTCATCACTGGAATGCTGAGCCCTAATTAGAAATAAATGAGTAGTGTTCCTGTGCCTATTTCATGGACTGATCTTTCTTTTTCCTGTTTGGGAACATTTCTGTTCTGCTTTCATAGGGCTGATGCTATTTGAAATATCGAACTGAGGTGGGAATTTAGGGAGGATGTTTAGTCTTGTGAGTGTTAGCACTTTGGCTGCCACAATTTTAATATGCATAACTGAACTGGAAAGTGCTCTTGGACTTTTGGATGTAATCAGTTTTTGATTTTTAGCCAAAGTTTTCTGGCATGTGTTGGAGCAGTGATTTAGTATTCCTCATCTAGTAAGTTCCTTCAGAGGTGCAGTTTACTGCTACAAGGTGCCTGGTGGAACATACACACCAACTAGCCATGTTGATGGAGGAAGGAAGTTTATTAGTATCTATGGGTACTTGTGTCTGTCCTATTTTGTGTAACTTTTTTTGGGACAGGCTGTATTCCCTTGGCAGAAAAACTCAGCCCACAATATCCTCTGGCTTTGTTGAAGTCATTAATTGATTTACTTGGGATGAAGTGGTGATGAGCAGCACATGACTAGTGAAAAGCTCCAACGACTAAATAGCGCTTGAGCTGTGTTTTCCTGCATGTTAAGATGTTCTTACTTTGATTTTGACCTTCTGCAGTATGTCAAAATACTGTTACATATGAACTTGCTTTAAGAATTGCTTGGAAAAGGCTTATTTAGGGCAACATGCATTTCACAGTTTTTCAGAGGTTCAGACTGCTTCAAATCAGTGTGGTGGTGGTGTATTCTTGAACCTTGGTTCTATGTGCATAGCATCATTGTTGCAGTTGTGCAGCAGTGAGGAATCCAGTGTGAATGTTGGGCAGGCTTGTTTGGGTTCAGTTGGTGACATGTTTGAGTCTCCCCTTTGACTGCCTGGTGCTGGTACATTTATAAGGAGATCATATCCAGAATCTTTGTGATGTTCAGGCCCCGCATTGGCAGCATGCTGGCATACTGACACACGGAGTACTCTAGTCTAATCTGTGCTTGGTCAAATCAAATGAACAGCTAAAGCTTAATTTTTCTCATCACTTACTTTTTGCAAATACAAGGAAGCTCAGCAGCTGGAGCTGCTGTTGCACTTACTGATTCAGCCACACAACTTGTTACTATTTTATTTGCTTTAGTCTTTCTGAAAATGAAGTTACAGAGAAATACAGTGGCCCAGGTACATTGTAGCTCTCTTCCTAGATCTTGCTGCTGGCTAAGGTGCCCTATTTGTTTTCTTTTCCTTTTCTCCTCAGGGACAAAAAGCTTCATGTTTAGTGTTTGGCTAGCAAGTCACTTCTCTGTTCAGCTATAAAAGTAAGCAAGACAGATTTAAAAAGACCCGCTAAAGAAATGTTTTTATCTCCAGGCTCATGTACTATCTGGGATGATGAACCAAGATTTAAGCACTAGTGTTTTGGTTTGCTTGTCTTGTTCCAAGCTTGTGAATGGTATTCAAGTCCCCTTGTGAAAGTGGCTTTTTATGTGGGAATTTTCATTGTGAAAGCGTCAACTGCATCCCTCCCCCTGCTATTTAGTTTTTTGCTTTTTTTTTTTTCTGATATTGACTGAGTTAAAAGATCTGCATGCATTTTCCATGCATTTTTATCTCCCTTTCCCTCCTGTTTTCCTTCTAGCCTTCTTTCTCCTCTTCCTTTCTGCTGTGCCTTGGCAGCCTGGAAGAAGACTGCTCCACTGAAATGCTTGGCACTCTCCATGCTTGGGCAGTGGTATTGAAGAGAACTAGGAGAAATTGTGGTTAAGAATAGGTGTTGGTGTGAAGATCTTGGGAAGAGGATTGTAAGAAGATTACAACAGTGGGTCTGATAGAATGCAGATTACAGAGGCCATTCAAAGGAGCACAAGGTGTAGATAGCAGTGAAAGGAAGATGAGAAGGGTTGGCGACTGACTGAACTTAACCAGGATCCTGTAGGATGGAAACGGGGAATCTGCTTGAACATGGCTAGTGTTTCCTGCCTTTTATGTCATTAATGGGGTTGAAGAGGGGAAACTGAGCAAGGGACTTGAAGATGTGTTTGGCCAAGAACAGGCTTGGGATATAATTTTTGGGAAACTGTCCAAAAAAATTTTGCTGCTGACACTGTCCCATCTATAACTGATACTGGATTCCAGACTTCTTGGCTCAAGCTTCTAATGCTTCTGCCAAATATCTGAATGTTTCAGCATGCTCAGGGAGGATAGATTCTCTGACAGATTTTAGCTGCTAAAGTGCAACTTTAAAGTACAGCTTTCCACTGACTAGATGTAAACTTTGACAAATTGCACAGGTTTTCACAAAAATGAGAAAAAGCACGCCCTTTATCTGAGGTGTACCTTTTGAAGGTCACCTTTCAGTGCAGGAGATCTGAGAACTGTTTGAAGGAAAGGTCAGCAACATTAAAGAGCATATTTGTTCTTTAGTCCTCTCTTGGAAAAGACTGACCTGTTTCGACTGGAACAAACAGTGTGAGATGCAAACTGTAAAAGATGAGGACATTTGTTTAAGGTTTGGCAAGGCAATAGTGTCATCCTACAGGAACTGGTACTTTAAGAGACAGTGCTATTAATTTTGCTGCTGTCGTTCTTAATTACTGTGATTCCATAAAAAGAATTTTATCTGGAAAAGCAAACAGTAAATTGCTGTAATTATGATTGATGCATGACACAACAGGATGGAAGAACTGAGTCAATTTTCAAGAGGGCTTGGAAGTGATGTTTTATATCTGTACATAGTAGACAGACAAGCTGTTGGCTGTTGAATTGGCCTTTTTTAAAAAAAAAATAAAATTCTTACCACCTGTGGTGTTAATGGGTTATGCTGGCAGATCCCTTTAATGTATTTTCTCACATTTCTTGGGTGTGTTTTAATTACGTTGTTGCTCAGAATGCCTTCCAGTATGGATTTAGATCCGTAGTTTGATGTCATGCATCTACAGAGGTAATTGTGACTCTCTACTTGAAAATCATGGAGATGTTCTTAGCAAAAATAGGAGGGTAGAAATGACTAGCTTACCTCAATTAGGTCTTCTGTAAGCATTGCTTAACTTCTGCATCGCCCTGTCACTGTCAGCTGTGGCTGTCAACTCTGCGAAGTTGAGACATTCCTTCAGCCCAGCTTTTCTGTTTTAGCACCTCTCCTGCTCCCTCTGAGGGCCAGATGCTTTTTAAAGAAACATACAAGGCTTGCCATCTTTTGCTTAAAGGAAAATTTTTGTCCTGTAAATGCAAATTTCAAAGCTGAACAATGTCCATAAAGTTTAAATAAAGCACGTGTTGCTCTAGAGAGTGACATGGTAATAGAGATCTTTATTGTCATTTAAATGTGAATTTAAATGTAAGTTTTCTGTCATTCTGATTTAGATTCGTTATATTTCAAGGTGAATGAAGCAAAAATGGTGGGGGTCTAGGTTTTCTCTTTTCTCCCAATTGCTTGCACTTTATAGTCAATTAATATTGTTAATGTGTGCTATGAACTGAAAGAGTAAATTACAGTTAAATGATAGGGAGAGAACTGAGACAATTAATCCGAGACCACCAGGCAAAGGCAGAAGGAGGAGAGCATAAACCTTGTAAGCTGATAGGGCCTTTACATATGAGAACAACATTTAAACCATATTTCAGATGATGCCAAGTGGCTGGCCAGCAGCATTGTCACTTTGCTGTTGGTGATACAACCTCGCTAGTGGTTTCTGATACACTCTCTTTTACCTGATTTAGACTGGAAAAAAAAATTCAGCCTTCACTTGAATGATCCCTGGGTTTTGCTGTAGTGTCTGCCAGCTTGCTTCATTGCTTTATTGCTTCTTTTCATGTTGGAAATTGGTTTACAATTCACTTGAGGGAATCTTGCCATTTTGTACTTTGTGTGCTTAGCATGTTTTTGGGAAAGAAAAACTGAATGCAAATCTTATAATAGACATCAAAGAGATCTAGCCAGAATTAAGGTTATTTCATGCCTTTAAAAATGCTTTTAAATGTTCTAGATATTATTTATATTGTAATTATGCTTTAATGTCTACTAGCTCATTATTTTGAGTTGCTCATTAGTGTGAGTTAAATTATAACTGAATTTCATTTATTTCAATATGAAATCCTTGTTCTTTTACAACGCTCACTCCGCATAATTTTCTTTTCAGTTACAGAACAGTATGCCTTATTTTCACTGTGAATGATTTTGCTTACTAAAATATTTGTAGAAATAAATATTTGCTAGCTTTCTACTGAGTCTGCCTTTCTTTGACCTCTAAGTCATTCAACAAGAGACAAAGTAATGCTGTGTTCATACCAGGGTTATTTTCCAGCTATGAGCAAAGAGGCATGTTGATACTCACCCACCCAGAAGAAAAGAATTGACATGATCCTTTAAAAGCTCCTGTCTCACTCCTCTGAGAAACAGTAAGACATATGCCACAAGCCTTTTTTTTTCCCTGCAGCCTAAAGTGCGTGCTGACAAATCTGTCTGGTTTTTGTGCATCATTTTTGCTGAAGGAAAGGGCCCACTGAGAAGCACAACAAAAGTAATATTTTTTTAAAAAACTCAGCTTTTCTATAGAATTCTTCACTTGTAAGTAGAAGTTAAAGTATTCTGGTTGGCAACATCCTTTCCTAGAATGCCTTACTGTCTTCTATGTAAAGAAATACTCATTGCAGGTACATATGGTTAAGTGATTTCTTCTTGTATTCATACATTGGGAAAAGTGAGTAACAACACTCACACTGACTTCAGCAGGGCATGAATTTCAGTGCTGGTGCTCAGTTATTTAGTCACTTGTTTAGACAATGTAATACCAATATTGCGGGTATACAGTTTACAGCAAAGGTTCCTTATTGCGGTTGCAAAGTCAATCATTCAGAAGTTGTCAGAATTAAGTTTACAAGTGCAAACTTCATTTGGTCCTTCCACTTGTACTGTTCATTCCTTAACTATGCAACAGCACCATGTTTGCTCCTGCTGTGTGATCTCTGCTGGTGTCAGATGATGAATGCTTAATTTAATTCTTGATGTGTGGCTCTAGCTATATGCACCTACTGTGCATTATTAAAACGCAGATGGTTTTGAGATTTTCTAGAACACTTGTCACCATACTCTGACTACTTAAATATTTGTTAATCTTAGCACCCCACTTGCTGAGTGTTCTTTTAAATGATGATTTTGTGATGACTTTCAAAGTACTTGCATAGCATTGGGTAATATCAGTGTACAGTGTTGCTTGGGGTTTTATAATAATTGTGTGCACTCTGTGGTTCTGATAAGTGTAAATGCAGATCAGAAGTTGAAATCTTCAGAAAATGAGAAATGTGGTGGTATCAACTTGAGTCACTTAATGTGACGCTCAGCCACTGGCTGGCTTTCTTGAGATCAGGTTGGTTTTCTTCTGACTTGATCCAGCTTCTTTGATGGATGGACAAAGTCCTTCCACTGGTGGGCAATAAAGCTGGATCAAGTTCATACCTGGGCCCACATAAAACTAAAATTCAAGCAACTACTTCTTTCATCTGTGGAAAAAATAAAAATGAAGGAACTGGGAACAGTTAATGGGTGCAAGCACACAAGTTGATTACTGCAGGGTAAGGCAGGCTGTGAGCTTACACGTTGTCAAAACACGAGATAAATGCAAGATAGATATGAAGCTGCTGTGTGCTGAAAACTTCTGCCCTGGCTTATCTCATGGTAGTGACTTCAGGAATGTGTATCTTGCAGAGGCAGAGTTAGCATTGCAGAAGCCCCTATAATTGTAGTCAGTCTTGTTTTGAGCACTTGGCTTGGCATTTTTCATCTTAATTGTGATTTTTGTTTATGTTGTTTTCTTAATGCTTGGAAAAGCAAGTGGAAATACATATTGCATTTTCTGGTTTTGCATCTGCACTCCAGTGTTTCATCATGTTTGCAAGCTCTCACATGGATATGTTCTGCTCACACTGAAAAGCTAGCTGGTAGCTGTCATAGTTTGCTTCTGTCTGTAGACTGAAATTGGAGGAAAATTAGGAAAACTGCCAGGAATTTTTATTGATTCCCACTGAAAACAGTGGTTTGGTAATCTGTGGGAATCTTAGGTTCTGAGATGGGCATCAGTGAAGAAAATGTGCTAATTTCTGCAGTCGCTTTTCAACTTTCCCCTAAGTTTGAGGCTTGTTCATTCCATGCTCTGTGTCTTGTCTCTTTTCTCCTTTGTCTATATGCTCTTACTTTCCACTTTGTGCATTTTTCCACTTGCGAAGGCTGTTTGGTGGTCCTCTGTCTTTTCTTTCTCCTTACCTAGCCATTGTCTCACAGCCCCTTGTGACATCTCCCCTTTCCTGTGTTCCTTCTTTCTTTCACACTGCTGAAAGTCAACCCGATGCAAAGAGGCCATTATAAAAGCCTATGGCTTGACCAAATTTAGGGGATTTTCATAGAAAATGTGTATTTCTATTTGAAAAGCCTCTATGTTTCCAGTATTTTAATCTTTGCTTCAAAACATGGGGTTTAGAGTTTGGGTTGTTGTTTTTTTTTTTTTTTGTTTTTTTTTTTTAAGGGGAAATTCATACAGTCGGTCACAGAAGTCGTTATTACTGTAGCCTTGTTTTTGGGAAATGGGAGGAACTCTTTAGACTGAAAACCCCCAGACTTGTCATCCTGAAGTAGGTAGATATTTATGTATAAACTGTGTCTCAAATTCAGCAAGATACCAAGACTAATAATAACCAGTGACATTCTTATTAGTAGATTGTACTACTAGTCCCAGTCATGTTATATGTGCTTTCATGTTGCCTGCACTGTAGAGTTGTTTTCTGTACATGCTGACATATTTTTGGTTTACGCAGTTTCCTCCTCTTACATGCTGAAATAGACAGTGAAGGCAAGATGTGTCTGGCTGCTACAAGATAGCAGTAGCATATTACAGTCTTTTTCCATGAGAATTTAGCTTTAATATGATGTCTCATTATTTTTAACCTCCATCTGTACTTGTATTGAAGAGCATTGGGAACAATACACAATGCATAAATTTATATCTAGAACATAATGAAAGAGACATTCATTTCACATGGCAGCAGTCTTCTCTATATTTATTTGGATTAATATACAGTAGTGCTTTTCAGAGCTTATTTGATCAGTCCTTCCAATGCTTCATTCCAGTTAAATAGGCAAAGAGGTTTCAGCAGGTTTGTGACTTGCTTTTTTGCTTAGGGTTCTACAGCCATAGCGAGAAGAGCCTCTGAAGGTGGCTGTGGGTTGTTACACATGCTCTTTTTCTGGTTTTTCTTCCTTTTGCCTGGCAAAATCTTGGAGCAGATTCTCCTGGAAGGCATGCTAAGACACATGAAAAACAACAAAGTGGTTGGTGACAGTCAGCATGGCTTCACTAAGGGGAAATCCTGCCTTACCGATCTGGTGGCCTTCTATGATGGGGCTACAGAACTGATGGACAGGGGCAGAGCTGTTGATGTCATCTACCTGTACTTGTGTAAAGTGTTTGACACTGTCTCACATGACATCCTTGTCTCTAAGTTGGAGAGACATCAATTTGATAGGTGGGCTACTCGGTGGATAAAGAACTGGCTGGATGGCCGCACACAAAGAGTTGTGCTGAATGGCTCAATGTCCTGCTGAAGACCAGTAACAAGTGGTGTCCCTCAAGGATCGGTGTTGGGACCAGTCTTGTTCAACATCTTTGTCTGTGACATGAACAGTGGGATTGAACGCCCCTCAGCAAGTTTGCTGACGACACCAAGTTGTGTGGTTCGGTTGATATGCTGGAGGGAAGGAATGCCATCCAGGGGGACCTTGACACATTTGTGAGGTGGGCTGATGCCAACCTCATGAAGTTTAACCATGCCAAGTGCAAGGTTTTACACCTGGGTTGGAGCAATCCCAGGCACAGCTACAGGTTGGGCAGAGATGAGATTCAGAGCAGCTCTGAGGAGAA
>JASSUY010035675.1:0-33923 GCA_032466535.1 Forpus xanthops
CCTTTCCTTTCCTTTCCTTTCCTTTCCTTTCCTTTCCTTTCCTTTCCTTTCCTTTCCTTTCCTTTCCTTTTTCTTTTTTTTTCCTTTTCTTTTCTTTTTTTTTTCTTTTTTTTTTCTCTTCCTTGTACTTCCATCCTCCTCCCCCTTTCCCCTTTCACGCTATTCTCCTCTCTCCCTGGTCCCGCCTGTCCCTCGGGCTGTTACAAACCACTATTTCTCCACATTTGCTGGTGCAGACTCAGGGCGGCCGCCGCAGCAGCACAGGCCCCTCTGCGAGCGCACCCTGCGCGCCCGCCTGAGGTGGGGAGGTGAGGCTGGGCAGCGAGGCAGTGCCTGCCTGCGGAGCCCTCCCGTGGGACTCTCCCGCCGGGACCGGGGCCAGTGATTTGTGATTGGAGCCCGGCGCTCGCTCTGCTCCTCCGCATCGCTCCAACGCGCCCGGGTGACAAGGCGAGGGCCATGGAGGACCTGTGAGTTCCGCACCAGGCACGGGAGAAAACCAAGAAATTTCCAAGGAACTTCCAGGCCAGTTTTCCCGGTGGCAACGAAAGGGCGCGATCTCCCTTGCCGGACTCCTAGGAGACTTTTTACAGGAGGCAAAAAGAGTCGAGGGTCAGCTACAGTCCGACTGCAGGATATCGGGACTGGGCGGGCTGCGGCAGCACAGAGCTGTTGCACTCCGTAGGTAGACATTGCCTTATTCATTATCTTTGTCCTCTAGGTTTCTTGGATTCCCGGGATGTATTTACCTTGTCTGTCTGGGACTGCTTCGCTAAGTCGCTGTGTAAATTGAAAGGCTTTCCTCCCCCCCCACCCCCCGCGCTTTTCCTCCCCTCCCCAGCTCACCACCTTTTTTAATTAAAGCTTTTAACTCGACTGGTGTTTACTATCTTATGTAAAGTATCTAAACAAACAGACCCGGCTGAATCTAAACACCAAAAGGGAGCCGGCCCCCCATTCTTACTCCTTTATTGTCCAAAAAATAAGCGCATCTCCCCATGTCATAGTTACAGTTCCAAAAGGAAATTGCTTTTATTTGTAAAGGAGGCTTTAAAAAGCAGTGACATGAAGGGGAAAAGCTCCTTAAGAGAGGGAGGTCACGGGGTTAGGGGCGAGATTAAAGGAGTGGTCTCTCCACCTCGCAGGGAAAGCAGCACCAGAGCCTCCCCAGACCTGGCAGAAGGGCTGCAGCAGGGGCGAGGAGGAGATCCTGGGGGCTGGGGCTGGAGGAGGCTGCTGGGCCCTGGCAGTCCCTGGTCCCACAGAGGCACCTTTCAACTGTCAGAGGAGGGAGTGGATGACAAGAGGTGAAATCCCTTGCTTCAACCCCCAAACCTCACATCCTCAGTGTCACCCAACAGGAAACATCACAGTGGAGGAAGAGGCCCCTCTGAACTCTGGCTCAGGCAGGCACTGGAACATGGAGGGTCACAGGAGGTGGAGGGCAATGGGTATGAGAAGCACTGATAGGGCAGTCCCCCTCCCCAGGGCTGGCTGCTGATATCTATTTGTGGGAAGCTGAGCTGAGGGATGGAAGGGGACAGGACCACACAAGTGATTGCCTCCAACCTCCCTTCTTCTCTTCCCATCTGCACATCTTGTATGTGTTTTTTGCTGAATAATGGTAATCATGAAGGATGTGGGGACACTTCTCTTTGCCTTCCTACACAGGCAGCACCCTGGTCCCAGGCATGAGGACAACCCTGGAGCTCTGGAGTCAGTGCTGACAAGGGCAGCTGCATCCAACCTGCATGCCCCCTGCCCAGCCCCTTTCCCATTCCCCCATCCCTCTGGCCAGCACAACTTGCTTGCCTCACCAGTTTCAAATCGAGGCTGTGCCCAGCCCTGCCCTGTGCTGCAGACCAGGGGCAATCCTGCAGGGCATCAGAGAGGGTCTCACTATGAATGAAAAACGTCTCTTCTATCGCTAAGAGGGATGCAAACATCCATAAGAGGGCTACCAGCACCTCTCTTTGCCCTGCTCTGGGTTTGGGTCCCGGAGTGTCCATATTCTGTGCTCACAAGATCCCTGGTAGCAATTGACCCACCATGGAAAGTGAAGGTGCCATTTGTGATACTTCCCTTGCTCCTGGGGTGCTGCCAGCAGGGGTGAGTGGCTAAGACATTTCTCTGCAGCCCTGAGGAAATGTCCCCGAGGGAGAATATTTGGAAGGAGAGTGGGGTGTGTTTGTGCTTCCCCCAGGATAAAGATCTGCCTGATCCATTCAGGGTTCCAAGAGCAGTACTGAGCAGTTACCCTGTCACTATGCTGAGGCCCCAGCATTATCAAGACATGGATGCAGAGACATTCCTATTCAGGCTGCATAGGAAGATGCAGGATGTTTGCCGGGTACAGTGTTTAAGGCAAACACTAGTGAGGTGGCCATGTTCTTGCCACGACTCTGAGCAAACCACTTTGTTCCTGTATGCTTGTACAGACAGGATGCTCACACACAATCTCTCCCACCCTTTCCCACAGCCCCAGGGCTCTGTGACATTTGGGTAACATGTCTCTGATGCTCTGCAGCTTCTGCTTGTTGCTCCCAGTCCCTAAATCTATTCTCACTTTCTTCTCCAAAGTGCAGCAGCCACATTGTCCTCAACATTTGGAAAGCGTGTGTGATAACAGAATGAGAATAGATGTGTGGAAGGCTGCTCCTTCCCCAAAATATGTGCATATAAATTGTCTGAGGGAATTACTGACATTAGCCCTGATTTACTTTTGGGCTTTATTGGTGTCATTCAGTAAGCATCTCCCTGTAACCTAGTAGTAACTGTGGTCCTGCTCGTTAGAGATGCCACTCAGCACTCTGCCTGCCACAGCCACTGTCTGAGGACAGTAAATCCATTCATCTTTTCACTTGCAGGTGCTGGATCTGCATTAGCTTGGGCAGAGGTGGCTCTGTGCTCATCTGAAGCTGGGTCACAGCCTCTCGGACTTACAGGACTTACATGCCATGAAGCATCTGCAAACTGTCCTGTCCTTGGGACTTCTCCCAGTGAAGTGGACTCTCCTCACTCAGGCAAACACACGGCTCCTGTGGGTTGGGCACTTGTCCTTCCCTTTCCCCTTCCCTTTCTGCATCATTGGTTTTATATAAAACCACAGGATAGCCCATAAAGCCTGGAACTCACAAGCCACCGAGAACTGACTGAGTATCGTAGATACATGCTGCTTCTATAAATATTTATGGAGGTACAGTCAGCTTTGGTGTGGGCAAACACAAATGTAAATCATGCCGTACACTCCCAGTGTGCTACAGACAATGCTGTGAGCAGGAATAGCGGTTCCCTGTAAAATCAATTTAATGAATCAGTTATAGTAGGAGGGAAATAATCACAGCCGCATTATTACATCCAATAACAGGAGTGTTGCAATGATGGCTGAGTTATTCAGTGAGCTTCTGCCAAGGGGCATGGGCATGGGGAGAGAAGAAGGGGCTCTCCACAAGCTTCGCAGTGGAGGAAGATGAAGATGAAGAAGATGAAGAGCCACCAGAGGAGAGATGTGTGTGCAAGTGACAGAAATAAGAAAGAAAGAGGTGGGTTTCCCTGGCTGTTTATACGCAAGGGTGTTGTGATGTTAGCTGGGATGATGGCTTTTGGGTACAACAGTATGTGTGGTGGTGGTGGTGTGAGCAAGAAATGTGTGAGCTGAAATGCATGGGCTTGGCTAGGAAGGGATGCTGCACAACCTGGGCCCCTCCAATATCAAATACCTATGAGCAGAAAGCTTGGTTTCAAGTTATTTTGGCCCCTAAGTATCTGTGTGCCCCTACCTAATATTTCCAAACCCTCCCAGGAAAGGGATGTCTTGCAGTTTTCACCTCTACCAGAAAATGGAAGAGGTGAAGTGTGCGGGGATGAAATATCCATTTCACAATGGGCTTCCTCATGTCCTCGGGTGAATCATTTTATCTTTCTCTTTCAATTTTCTGCAGCAGAGTGCTCTCTCCTGGCCAGGCATCTCTTCCATGCTTCTTCTCTGGCCCCTGGCTAAGTTATGCTGTGAGCCTCACAGGACAGAGCAGCCTCCAGTTCACAGATTCTACAGCTAATGATCAAAGGCTTTTCCTAAATGGGGACAAAGTAGGTCCACACATGAGGGTTTTGTCTGAGTAAAACCGATGGTGGTACAAAAGGCCAGTACAGAGGCAACTTCTGTGTCCTTGCAAAAGCATGTGGACCTTTCATGTGCTTTTAGGCTGAAGGATGCTGTATGTAACTTGCAGAGATATAGCAGAGAGGATGAGGGGAATTTCACTGTCTGTGAAGATACAAATTTCTGGAGATCTTTTCTAGTTTATAATTTTCTGTTTGCAGGCATGTTGCAGCCAGGTAATAAATTTGTGAGGCCATGTAAGGAAAATAAAGGCAGAAGAGGCAAGAACAATAAGATTTTTTTTTAATTTAAGTGTTTCATCTTGGGTTTTGTTGTCCATCAGCTCAAGCAGTGAGGATCGTCTTCTTTAGTAGGATACAGTCTTTGCAGAGCTACTCCATGTGCTGATTCTGTGCTTATAAAATCAGGGGTATTTTGACCCAGCAGCTCCAAGGCTGTTGGTGGAGCACAAGGGCCAATGGAAGAGGATGATTTGTTATCTGAAGAGTTAAGTGTCTTAGTTTTGGCCAAACTGCTTTGTGAATAACTGGACTTGAGTGGCAACAGCTGGATTTCCACACTGGGAACTCCATCAAGGGCATGAAATCTGGGTACAGCTGTGCAGTGCTGTAGAAATCAAATACATTTAGCATCTTTAAAAGCATATTCCTAGCAGGCTGATCCTTCACCTCACAGTTATTTTCAATTAATTAATCTATCAGAAATTATTTTTATCCTTGCTTTCCCTCCTTCCCATGGGTTTGCAAAGCCGTACACTGCACTGTGCTCCTTCACAGAGAGGTATTGTTTTCATGAGGTTTTGGGCAGATGCTGTGTTTAATTAACATGGCACATTAGCATCCAGTACTATAAGGTACTATACATCATCAGTTTTTTCCTTTGTCATATTTTCCTGTTCTAATTAATGGGCTGACGGTGTGGGAAAGAAAACCAGCACAGTGCAAGGGCCAGAGGTGTGCTTGTTCAACTTCCTCATTGAAATCAATGATCCTGCTCCTGATTACATTGTCCACAATCTGGAGTAGCTCCATGGGGCTGAACCCCTTTCAGTGATAAATCCATGTGATGGGAGTGGGTGGAGGTCTGCTGCAGCCAAGGACAAGCTGTGGGTAATCAACTGGGCTGAGAGGAGATGGGGTTTAGCTGGCAGCTGAGTTGAGCAATAGTGTGGGGCTGAAAATAAAA
Organism: Forpus xanthops; assembly: GCA_032466535.1. Taxonomy (NCBI): domain Eukaryota; kingdom Metazoa; phylum Chordata; class Aves; order Psittaciformes; family Psittacidae; genus Forpus; species Forpus xanthops. Next base: position 5,309 of record JASSUY010035675.1, read on the forward strand.
GCAGAAATCTTGAGGACCATTGAGTGCAGGAGCAGAGGGGAAGGGCAGATATAATAGCCCAAGACTGGGCACTGGCCCACAGCACGGCTAGAAACGGCAGTGTGTTTTGGAGCACCTTTGAGGACTGGTGTAGGTTTGGGTTTTATTTAAGCTGATGACACTCCAAAAGACTGCCATTAAAACCCCTTGCTCTGGCTGCTGCCACCAAAGAGAAGCCAGAAAGTGTTTGAGGTGAGAGGCAGCTGGAGCCTTCACAAAAGCAGCCTCAGAATACTGAATTGGAGAGAAATTAGGACAACCATTTCTGGGAGATTTGAATTTAAAGGCTGTTTGTTTAGCCTTAGACGAGGCAGGCTGCTCCCGTTGCTGCATCGCTTGCCTCAGCCTGGGAGACATCCTTCACTGTCCCTAAATGCGAAAGCCCTGCCAAAAGAGAAGGAGAGGCTGGGTTCTTTTTGCTGTGGGGTGTGGTAAGGGGAACATGGTACTGTCGTGGGGTCCAGGCAGAGGTCAGCGGGTTGCCAGGGATTGATCGGCCCTGATCCCCCTTCACAGGGGAAATGAAGCGACAGGGACTTTGCTCCAGCACAGTGGCCACTTTGAAAAAATGTTTCAGGCAGATAATTTATCAGGTTTAATTGCTCTTTAATCCTCCTGATCGGCCTGGCGTGGAGAAATCCCCTCTGAATGGGGGAGCCTGTCTGAAAAGGCCCAGGAGGGCTGGGAGAGAGAATGGAGGGAGGGACGGAAGGATGCAGGAAGAATATAAGGTTGAAGGGTGGAAAAAAAGGAGGGATGAAGGGTGGAGGGAAGGAGGGATGGAGAGAGGGAAAGGTGGAAGGAGAGATTGAAGGAAGAATGGATGGAAAGGTAAAGAGAAGGATGGAGGGAAGGACAGAGGGATGGGGGGAAGGATGAATAGAGACAATGAAAGATGAGGGGAAGGAGAATGGGTGGATGGATGAATTGAGTGAAGGAAGGATGGAGTGAAGGAGGGAGATCTTGCTGCACCCACAAAGCCTGGCCGTTCTCTGCAGCTTTGTGCCCCAGTGCTGCAACCCACAGCTTTCCTCCCTTTAAGTGATTTTCTCAATGGATTAAACCCTCTGAATTACTTCTCCTGTTTCTTTTTTGCACAGAGGAGCCTGGACTAAACTGTGTCACTGCAGCAGATATGCAGCCAGGGGCTTTCTTGGCCACCTGCACCAAAGAACCCAGCAGCAATGAGCCTGGGAGGAACCATTGGTGGCACTGGCAACCTGGTACTGATCCCCTCAGGTCCCCAGAGCATCAGGGACCGATGAACTGATGTCCTTCCCCCCCTATTTGGCAAGGTCCCTCTCCACTGTGTGCTTCTTGCTGTTTCCATGATATATCATGGGTTTTGCAAGGATTTCAGAGGAGGAAATCATTCGCACTCTCTGTAAAATCTGTTTGTCTGTGCTCTGATGTAGTCACAGATGGGGGAATGCAGACGTTCTCAAGGTCAGCAGTAAGGCAAATCACTATCCTCCACATGGGGCAAAACCTCCTTTAACGCCCTTCTCTATTTATGTCCAGTACTCTTGGACAAGGGAGAGTCCAGAGACAGGAATGAGGGACAATGTGGACTCAGAGCATCTCCAGCACAGCTGTTTTCCTTTGGTCTTTATCTTCCCTTGGGATGGCAAGGAGGTTTCTAGTGGGATATGTCCAGCTGCTTTCATAAGGTGCATTTAGCCTAAAAAATATCAAAGCACACTGTCCATAATCCATCATAAGGCCATGAATTCATAGAATCATAGAATCATAGAATAGTTAGGGTTGGAAAGGACCTCAAGATCATCTAGTTCCAAACCCCCTGCCCTGATGACTAAACCATGTCACCCAAGGCTATGTCTGTGCTGTGACACTGAGCACTCAGAGAATTATAAAACTTGAATAATGTTTTAATAGAAGTCATAGGCTAAATTTAACAGTGTAGCCATATGTAGCATCTCTTACTAGCTCCCCTTTGGTTCTTCATGGCCAAGCTGTCCCCTCTTGTACATTGGTGTAAATCAGGAGTGCTACAGGATAGAGATGGATTTGATAGTCACTAGGTTAAAACCAGACCTCAATTCAAAGGTAGGTAATATTTATTATGTGTCATCAGCAGAATTATCTGTGTGGCTTTATCCTAGAAATAATGCCCGTTTTCTATTTCTTTGGTAAGAAACTGCCCATCTAAGGGCTCCGACTACCTCTGTTTCCATAACTCAACACCAGAACCACATTATTTCTTTTTCTATGAGACTCACATGAGCTGTTTCTTTTCAGCCAAAGTGCTTACAGATTATTTCACCATGCTGGTTGAAGGTATGTGTTGCCTTTCATGCAGTAGCTATCATTCTGGGTTTATTACACATTGAGTCCAGACTTTTGCTTGCTTGAGTACAAGAAGAAGCATTCCAGTTAATTCCCAGCATTATAATATTCTACTGGGAACTTGAGTGCAGAGTCTATAGTCTCCTAAGTAAATTAACCCAGGCTTTTCACTTGAGACTTTATTGGTTTTAAATCAAGATCACAGAACCAACTATAGCCAGGTTAATGACAACTAGAAGAAAAAATTGCACCGATGAGCTCAAAAGGCCCCAAGGTACGTTAACCATAAGAGTGAATCTTTTTTTTTCCCCAACCTTCAGCAACGGAAACTCTCAAGGAAAACCTTCACAGTGCCTGAAATATGCAATACAAACAAGACTGACTTCCATTCTTACCCATGGCATGAAATAATTATTTAGACATCTTCTAAGTCAGAAGAGTTACAAATCTTTTATGGAAATTGCCATAGGTTGTAGATCTGGAGGGTTATAGATCTATCTCAACCATTCAAAGCTGTGGGAAACCTTGAGGACAGGATTCTGTGCTTTGCCAAAGAAAAAAAAACCCAGTTGCAATGATGTTGCAATGAACTTTGTGCTGGATCATATTTGGAAAGGGGATATTTCCATCTTAGCATCAGTCATGTTTCAGCACAGCAGCATACGGGAACTCTGAGTAATTCATTTAGGAACAGGAAGAGCTGTTCCCTCTTGGCTCAAGACAGGCTGTGATCATGAGGTCCTCTTGACTGCAACACACTGGTGGCTGCTTGGGAATTGCATTTCTGGGCTCAGTGGCTGGCAGATTTGTGAAACATACAAAGAAGAGGGACCAGAAATCCTGGGATTATTCTTTTTCCCAGTGGTTGCTTTACCTGCTCAGGCAGGTGTGGAAGCAGTGGGCACTGGCTTCAGAGTCCCCTAGAGATGAACGTCCTTTCTCCTAAAAGCCCCTTTTCCAATGCAGAGTTAGGATTTGTTCCATCACACACACCCCATGTGCTGCCAGCATTGAGTTACATGCTTGAAATGGTGTTTTTTTTTTTTTTTTCTAGATGAGGAAGTTTGACCTGGGGATTTTTGGTAAGTGAGGGGACACACTGCTGCTCTTCAGTGGCAATGAGCTGGTCTCTAACCAACCAACCAACCAAATATTCTCACATCCATTTTTCCAGCAAGAAACAAAGGAGGCGATAAAGCAAAAGAGCAACCAGGAAAAGTATAAATTACACTCAGTTTTCCTAATCCACCACCTCTCCCTAGCGTAGGCAGCAAGATGGCAATGCTGTAATTAATTCCCTTGGAGCATCCTCCCAGCAGGAGCACACCCAGTGAGTCCACAAATCCCAAAAGTGATCCATGAAACCATGAACTCACTGATACAAGGCCAGGCTGAGGTCTGGAGGGTCTTTTTAACTAATCTACAGAGGAGTCTGCATGGGAAAAAAAGGACCCAAACCCATGTGGAGTTTTCTGCATAATCCAGTTAGGGACAGATTTTCTCTCTCAGTTCAACTACATCATCCTGTTAAATCCAGCAAAACGACTCCTGATGATGGTGATGTAGGAGAGTGGAGTCAGAACCTCTAAAACCTGTTTTTAGCACGAGGCCCTTTACTGTTGACCCAACATACTGTAATTTCTTCCCTCTGCACCTTTTATGTGTCTTTTTTTTTTTGCTAATGGAGATGTTATATTCCCTCTCTGTATCAGGAACTGTATGGAGTGACATTTTGTCCTTGTGGCAGACACAAGGCCTTTTTCTTCCACCTTCTTGTTCCATTTCTTGGCAATTTCCCCTTTGGCTGATGAAACTCTCCCTGAGGCAGAAGAGTTTAGCTTCCCAGAGAGCAGGCTTGCCAGGCGTGCTCCCCAGCTTCTGACTGCTCTAATTATTAACACGAGGACAAACAGATGAGAAGTCATGAACAGAGTCAGCTCTACCTGAAAAAATATATCACCTCTGAAAACCCCAGGCCAAGGTGTGAAAGCACAGCATGATGGGCAGCAGTGGGAGTGCCTGACTGGCCAAACGCTAACGGATGCACAGTGATGCTGACCCCAGAGCAATGTCTGAGCTCACTTTCCAAGTAAGTATCATTTTACTGGAGGGAGAGAAAAGTGGGGATCAAAGGCAACTCTGGCTTCCTTCAGTGAGGAGGAGTCAGCAGCTGAAATTTCCAGGTAGGAAACAGGCAACGCCTTGTGCTCTTTGGGAGAATGAACCAACATGGGATGAAGAAACACTGCATTTCTCCTGCTGCTCTAGTCTTCTCTCCAAATGATCTCTCCAAGTCCAGGCTACCCATAGAGGGACTCACTATATGCTGGAAATAGAGACCTGGTCCTGTGATACTTAGACAACCTGGAAAAAAAAATTAAAGAAGATGAAGACATAGCTGGACCATAGCACTGAATACCTTACCATATCGTCACTGTTTGCTCAGGTCTGTGGGGACTTATATCTTCTGCTTTCCTTCCAGGTTTTTCATTAACAAGGAACTCTGTATTGCATTTTTTTAGAGGAGCTGATGACTTTCAATGGGAAAGGACAGATCAGGATACAGAAATCAGAAATTACATAAAGTCATTTCATCTTGACAGGCTGCTGCCAGTTCCTGAGCTAGATCTTTATCCTAAGATGTAGAAACTATGTCATGCTCACGGTAATGTTTAGCCCCCTGTAGAAAACACTTATTTCCAGTGCTGTTGGCATAACTAGGATCAAACTATGTTTTAGTCACAGTTAGCTCCAGCTCCAGCACAGCAAAAGCACAACCTTAAACTGCTGCAGGCATCTTCCTTGGAGGAAAGCAGTCATCCCCTCTCCATGGCAAACAATGCTGATGAAAGGCCAGCTGAAAGTGTCTGTGGGCTGGAGCACCTTGCTTCAAGAAGCAATTCAGTAATAATGCAAGCACCTCCATGATGACGGGTCTGGTTATTTTGAGAAGTCTGTGTTTTCAGAGCAAAGCTGTTGCAGATTTGCTGCTTTCAGTGATGAGATAGAAGTAACAGCAAGTCTGGGGCTTTTCCAGCCTTCGCCATTTGAGCAATCAGCATTGGATCCATGAAGCTGGCAAGTGAGCTATGAACAGATGCTCAGGAAAATTGGATCATTTACAAAGTGTTTACAAATACTTCTTGCTGGTCCCTTGCCAATTTTGCCATCCTCCCACTTTGAGAAAACATGCACGTATGTCCCCAGCCATTGTCCTCTGGGTCCTTTCTGATGGGATTGGCCCTGAAGGTATGGGGAGGGGGGGGCTTTGCAGGAACTTGTGTCCTCCCCATCACCTCATCCACAAGGAGAAATGTTGCCTGCACAGCCTGCCTGGCTGGGGCAGTGAAGACGGCCACTGGCACTTTTGACACAGCTCCAATTTGAAGACATTTTGAATTAAATATATCAAAAATGTGTTGTCTTAAATATACAGCCCAGCAGCAACTGGAGGTATTCCTCCTGTGCTGACACATTTTACTGCTGCACACAGACAATACAGGTGCCACACACCTGCACCCATATTACCTGCATTAAAAAGCAGTGCTCAGCCTGCCTGCTTTCAGGATGAGCATCTCTCTGAGATGATTCCTGGAGGCAGAGAGAGGGACAGGTTTGCACTCGGGTTTCTGCTTCCATCCTAAACATGTCCTAGAGCTTGTGACAGATTCGCCCATTTCACACAATGTTTGGTATGAGAGAGCAGGGTTAGTCAGGGTGGGCTGGGCTGATGCTGCAGGAGAACTAAGGGGGATAAAATTTATCACCTTCCTTCAGCTGACTGATCTTCTCTAAGACAAGCAGCAATGCTGATACAAGTTGGCATTCTCATTGCAAAGACTCCAGAATAAAACTTCCCTCTATACAGACACCTCCCAGTCTTGCTCTTTTCCAAATACCTATACCTTGAACCCTCAGATTTTGCTCTGAAACACTTAACATGACTGAGGAGTTCCAGGGTCATCTCCATATCACTTTTTTTCCCCCTACAGCTCACAGCCAGTTTCCCCAGCTTACCTTTTTCTACTTGCCAGGAGCATTGCAGCCTGATGCCGCTGCCCAGGCAGCGAGCATCTTCATCAGCTCTTAAACATCCTGTTTTAATGGAGGAAACAAGATCCTTGGCTAGACCTGCCCTCCCCGGGCTGTACATCCCGGCCTCACAGAACACTTCACTGCTGCTGCAGCAACGGCAGAGGGAGCACACGCTGCTGCCTGCCTGGCACGACGGGTTTGTCATCCAGGTATGACTCTTAATTTCAGTTTTCTAACAAAGAAAAGGTGGACTGACCCATCCGCATCTCCAATGATTTTACTTGATTGGCATGGCAGGTCCCGAGTGAGCGCAGCTCGTGAGTAGTGTCAGGAAGAGCTTTGCTTCGATGCTATGAGAGCAAATCCTGCTGCACAGCTGTGGTTTGTTCTTTAGTAAGAGGCTTGGAAATATCGATCGGCACTGAAGAAGAGATGTGCACAGGAGAAAGAGCACAAGATTTGGGGTTTTAAAAATGATATAATTGGATTCCTGAGTCAAACACAGCGGACAGGAAGGTTGGCAACAACATCCATCTAGGTGCTAAGGTTTTCTTAGCCTTGCTCACCTGAGTATCCAACACGGGACCATCCCAGACGATATATCCTGGGGAAGTGGCATGCCGGAGCAAATGTTTTAGGGAATGTCTTTGCTGTTGGGCCAAAACAGTGGTGTTTTCTCCATGTGCATCACATTAGGCTATTGTCCTTATGGTGCAATGGCACAGAATGATAGTTCACCTGGGTGCCTTCTGAAGGATGGAAAGTGGCTTCTGTTTTCCAGGGATGGCCCATAGCTGCATCTACCAGTGCTTTCTGCCACTAAAAATATTTGCAATACTTTTAATTTGTAACTTTTTAAGCTCTAACCTCTTCTGCTGTTTGTGTTAATTCTTGGATGCACCTATTTATGTCATGTAGTTCTCTTTATATGGATCTCCCAATGCACATGCCTATGTGCCATGGAAACCAGCAGTTCTGCAGGATAACCTCTTGGATCTAGTAATGGCTCAGTCCTTGCACGCCAGACTGAATGGTAGACACAGGGTCCTTTGGTGCTGTTTCATAGACAGACCTGAGTCCCAGCATGAAGCAGCCCCCATGCCATGTCCATGGGTGGCACAGATAGCATCCCCTGGCCTGGGGAATGGTACTGAGCTGCTCCAAAGGTCTCAAGCCAAAAGCAGGGGCCACCTTGGTGCTACTTTTACCCCAAAACCCCAAAGTCTTCCTGGGGGGCAAGGCTATATATCAGCAACCCCATCTGACCCTCCAAAGCATTACCTATGTTCAAGTGGGAACATTGCTGTTAAACTATATGCTCATTACTATGCATAGGAAATGTATTCATCTTTTGTATGCATTTAAACATTCAGAGAGACCTGGAAGCCCTACAGCAACAAAAAGCCCATGTTTTGCAAATTGCTCCTTGTAGTTTTCAGTTCTGGAAACCTCCCTAGGGGTTTCACTGCTCCCTGGCTACCTCTGGACAGCTGATTTTCTGGCCACGTTTCCATGGAAACAAAAGATGGGTGTGTGAAAAGAGGGGGAAAAATATTCTTGTGACAGGTGGCATTTCCCAGCATGGAAAGCAGGACCTTCCCAGGCTGGGGTATTTTTCCACATGATGTGGAGGTGAATGGGCAGTGGGTAGCCCTTGTTGCCTGCTGCAGTCAGAACAGCAGCACTGATCTTGAGGGTTTAATGCTACTACTTGTGGCCACTTTGTTGCTATACAGGTGTTGCTTTGATTACAAGAAAACGTTTTCTAATGGCTGGGTCAGGACAGGGGAGCTGTCCCATCCTGCTTGAGCCTTTTCAGTGGTGTGACCTTAAGGGATGGCTTCAGCCAGTGGATACCTCTTCTCCATGTCTGTGTGGGCATATAAAAATGCCCATTTTCTTTATACCTCTGCTACAAGGATTCATTAAAAACCATTTGCAAAGTGTTTGAAGTCCTTGGCTGGACATCTTGCAACATCAATGGAAGCAGTCATAGCACACCATGCTGCCAGGTGGGGCTGGCACAAAGTCTCTGACTTCCGATGAAGATATCAAACCCAAGGTGTACTGCAGCCAGCTCAAAGCAAACCCGAAATTATAATCTCTGCAGGGAGAAGTGACAGCCCTGCTAAAGAGATCAAGGATTTATGGAGATGGGGCAGCTAGATCTCTCTCTTGCATCCTGATAGCTGATGTGACACGTCAGGTGTCAGGGCAGCTCCTATTCCTGAGAGGTTAAACAAGTTGTGCGTTTAGGAGGGGTTGACATGTTGGTCCAGGCAAGGAGTGAATCATTAAGTTATATTCCCATTGCTGAGACAGGCAGCAGCAGCTCACTGAGGTTTATGTAGCCTCAGGTGAGCTGTACGACAGGAAAATACACATCTGATGTGAGGTTAGGTGCTCTGAAATGTGAAATGATAATCAGAATGGTTGTTTAGTGCTGAGCCAGGCAAGAGGCTCTGTCATATAATGCAGGGTCGTGGTTTGGGCTGGTGTTTTATATCTATATATGTGTGTGTGTGTATGTCTGTGTATACATATATCAGTAAATATATTTATTTTAATATTTTAGATGGTTGTTTGCTCTGGTTTTTTTTTTGTTTTTTTTTTTAATTATTGTAGTCTGCCTTTGTTGAAAACTAACTTTTAATATATCACAAGACTGGGAAAGAGGGTTCCTTGGTGGAAATCAGGGCAGCTTTTGGCTACCAGTGGAGAAAGGGTCTGGTTACAGGTTCTGGGGTCCCAGCATGAAGCACTGGGGATGAACGATGTCCAGTGAAGAGAAGTGATGTTCTTTGTACATCATCAAGGAGAGAGAAGGTATATGTGTGCATATACGTACATATATATACACACATATATGTGTGTGTATATACATGCATATACATGTGAAGGTATATATACATACATATATGAATATATATATGAATACGTATGTATGCATATATATACATGAATGCATGTATATACACAAAAGCCACCAGCACAAACCATGAGATACATAGATATAAATGATAGATAAAGATGATATAGATACAGATATAGATATATAGATATAGATATAGACAAAGATATAGGTATAACACACCATTCAAGGTGAGTGTTAGCATTTATATTTGATACCATATGTGCCTGTGGGATGCCTCTGTCCTGATCTGCTGGGATTCCTGTCTGTCATTGTAGATATTTCTGTTTACCCCTGCTGGAAAGCACTGCCACTCCTCTCCTGTCTTCTTTCTTGCATGTTTGGGCTTTATAACCCTATTTATTTTCTTGCAACTCCAAGCTCTTTTATGTAGTAATAGGATAAGAAAATTTCACGAGTGAATCATGGAAGGATAAATACCATCAATCTGAGCATCTCAGGTGGCCAAACTTAACCTTGAGAGGACGTTGGGTATTGGTAGGTTTGAGGGGGAGGAACTGAATTCTCATTTTAACATGCTTATGATTAAGAAGCCACAAGACACACACTGAAGTGATTCCCCAACTCTCCTCCAGCCTGCAGTAGCGAGGAGGCACAGAGGCAGGGCTGTGAGGAGCAAAGTGGCTCGGTGCGCTGGTACCGCAGCACATATGGCAAGCTTGGCCACACGCTGCTCCAGAGCTGTGAAATCCGGAAGCACAAAGGTACACACCATGAAGAAAATATCAGCTCTGATCTCTAGCTAGCTCTATGGCTTTCTGTTCAGAACCATAGCATTACCTGAACTAATGGTTTTTCACAGTGGAAAGGGTTTGTTCAAAACTCCCTCTCAAAGGAGAAGAAAACAAAATCAGATAGACAAGAGGATGCTGATTGCAGCAGCCAAATGCAGCAAAGGGCTTGTGATTTTTACATGATTTCGGGAGTTGGGATGATGTGAGATGCAACGGGCAGGGGCCACAGTGCAGCAGTGCTGGCACCCCAGAGGAGCCGGAGGATGCTGTACCACAAAACAGTGGTATCTATCTTCTCTCTCCTTGATGATGACCAAAGAATGTCACTCCTCTTTGGTGGACACAAAGTGCTCCTCATGCTGTGCTGGGCCCCTTGTACCTATCACCAGCCTCTTTTTCCACTACGAGCCAAGAGCTGCCTGATTCCCATCAAGGATTCCTTTTTCTCCCATCTTGTGACACATTAGAAGCTGGTTTGCAAGTGAAACAGACTAGGATGATGAAAAAAAAAATTAAGCAAACAACCATCTAAAGTACTAAAAGAAATACATCTACTGCTAACTTCTATTCCTCATGTCTAAGGAGCTGCTTCTAGTCTGCACAGTTTACTCGGGTAAAGTGAGATGTCCCTGGTTTCATTGTCAGAGCATTAAACAGAAGTTTCATTATTTTAATGTAGCATGAAAATACATTTAAATAGCATTTCGTTTTGCCCTTTCACAGTATTAAGTAACTGCAAGAATCTTTTCAAGAGCAATTGCCAACAGATTTTTGAGCACATACTCCCTTTACAAAAGTCTCAGGATGATTTGGGAGAAGCAATAGGGGAAAAATATGCTTCACTGACAGAATAAATGAGAATCTAATGTAATACTCAATACAGTCTTATTTATGCTGTAGCTAATTACAACTATAATCTGTTGTATAAGGGAGGCATCTCAATGTCAAATTTCATGAAAGAGATTAACTCTCAAGAAAAGACAAAGTAATGTGGGTCATAAAGCACTGAAAATGCCCACCAGCACAGAGCATCCCTCTGCTACTCCTGGTGGGGGCCCTCAGCTCAGTCCCAGCCACACTTCTGAACACCAGGCAAGTAGATTTGGAACTGACTGGTCAGTATCCTTGGTTAGTTGATTAAATTCATAGAATCACAGAATAGTTTGGGTTGGAAGGGGCACTAAAGCTCACCCAGCTCCAAACCCCTGCCACAGGCAGGGACACCTTCCACTAGACCATGTTGTTCCAAGCTCTGCCCTGCTTGGCCTTGAACTCTTCCAGGGATGGGGCAGCCACTGCTTCTCTGGTCAACCTGTGCCAGGGCCCCACCACCGCCAGCATAAAAAATTTCTTCCTCATGTCCAATCTAAATTGCTCCTCTTCCAACTTAAAACCATTGCACCTTGTTCTGTCACCACACACCTTGATAAAAAGTCTCTCTATATGGTTCTTATAAGCCCCTTCATAAATTGAAAGGCCACAGTAAGGTCTCCCTGAAGCCTTTTCTTCTCCAGGCTGAACCACCCCAATCCTCTCAGCCTTTGTCCAAAGGAGAGGTGCTCCATCCCTCTGACCATTTTCATGCCTCTCCTCTGGACCTGTTCTAGCAGGTCCCAGTCTTTCTGGTACAGTGGACTCCAGAGCTGGATGCAATACTCCAGGTGGGGTCTCATGAAAGCAGAGAAGAGGGGAGGATCACCTCCTGCGACATGCTGGCCATGTTTCTTGTGATGCAGCCTAGGACACAGTGGGCTTTTTAGGCTGAGAGCTCACAGTGACGGCTCATGTCCAATTTTTCAGCCAGGACCTTCTCTGCAGGGCCACTCTCAATCCATTCATCTCCCAGTCTGTACTGATACCAGGTATTGCCCTGACCAAGGAGTAGGATTTTGCACTTGTCCTTGTTGAGCCTCATAAAGCCTTTACAGATGAAATCCTGTCTTAATCACACCAAACCTGTGGAGCAATTTTGAAATGTCTCAATGACTAAAATGTGAAATGATGCTCAAGCATTAGCTTGACAAGACCTCTATATAGCAAAGGCATTTCAAAGATCGGTGCCACAGACATTCTGCATGAAGATCCTCTTCTGTTGTGCATTCATGGCCCTGATATTTATCCACCTCCCCGTGAGGTTAGTGAACAGACCAAATTACCAGGTAATAAATCAAATCGCTTGTCCTGAGAAAGAGGGATGCAATATCAGTGTGGCTATCACTTATGTAAGCAGAGATCAGAAATATTCAGGAGATACCCATGGTGTTTTCCTAACACTAATGAGAATGAACTGCCTGGTATCGGTCACTTGTCAGGTTTATGGAGTGGGAAATTTGCTCATAACCTTTTTGACATGTGCTCCCTGAAGCTGAGTGAAAAGTATTCAAGTCCCAGGAAGACTGTCTCTGAGAGAGCCTGTTCCATTAAATCTCCTTCAAGATGTCAATCACCTGCTAAATGGGTCTGGGCACGAGAAGTGCAAATCAACAGGTTCAAATGATCTGGGAAGAGCCAGATGACAACAGCTGGAGCTGCTGGAGCCTCTGCTGCTCCAGTGAGCAGCCACACTGACAAGGAGATACATTGCCCAGACTGAGACCAAACTAATGCAATTTCATTTCCAAATGATGGATGTCCTGCGATTTCTAGCACAAAATGAAGCGCTTACACTCCTTTGGATGATGTACTTAGGGTTCCATAGGCATTAAACTAAAGTTCACAGGTATCAAACTAATTAGCTGAACAGTGATGCTGCATTGACCTTGCCAGGTGACCTTGTAAAAGACCAATGTCTCTGCTGCCTGCAACTTAATTGTGAAAAGTAGGTAACCTCCTCCTTCTTCCACAGATCTGGCTCTGTGGATCTAGAACTAGTTGGGATGAGATATGCTATGTTTTAGGCACAGAAAACATCAGGTGGGTTGGTACCTGCATGTGCCAGAGCTGCATGAGGCAGTGGAATAATGATGATGATAACGAGGACTGCAACAACAATCAACTGGTCAGAGAAAACCTCGTTCACAACACAGCCAAGCAGTTAAGGAGCATTTGCTAGAAAAGCCTTAATCTGTGCAACTTTAGGCAAAACAAGTTCTTGTGAAATCGCATATTCAAATGCTGCCCGTGCTCTAGAGAGTGAAAGCCTTGCCTGTGCCTTCTTGTGCTATCACAGGTCTCCAGTGTCCCTGGTCTCTACCTAAAAATAAAACCCTAAGCAAAAAAGAACAAGTTCCCTGCCAGCAGCCTGGCATGGAGGCAGAGCACAGTCGCTGCCAGGCATGTGGTCTCTTTGTCCTTACAGGTCAAACCTGGAATTGAGTTAAGGATGCCAAGTCTCTAGATCAAGGCTTGGAGCCAGAACTTCCTCTTGCCTGTCTCCTCTCTGTCAATCTGTGACCAGGAGCTATCTCTGGACCCCTGCCCAGGGCTCAGCCCCATGGTAGTATCAAGCCCTGGCACTGAGGTCGAGGCAAGGTCTGAGGGCATCACTTGAGCTGAGAAGCTCTCTCTCTCTTTCACCACCATGCACCAAAGGAAGGCAGGAGCAAAACTGGAGCATTTTTTTCACCTCATGGCCCCGTAGGATTTTCACCCACACCCATGAAAGTATGAAAATTGTGAGGCCTCAACTCTAGAACCAGCCCAGGACAAGTGGAAATAAGAGCTTCCTTTTGTCAATGCTTTCTACTGTGTCCCCCTTGCTGGCTGCCTGGGGACCAGAGCCTGTTTCCTCACAAGGATGTGGGTGGGAGGCTAGTTTGGGTCCCGATCCCATCTATATCCTCCTATTTCCCAAAATCCAGCATAAAATCACTGCAGACCCATGTCTGAGGCACAGCAAAACTGTGAAAATCATGTATGAACTTCCAAAAGGAAATACCTGAAGTCATCTGCTCTCAGGAGCTCTTAAGTGTGGACCAGCACTTGTCTTTTGTTAAACACAGGAAGAAAAAGCAGAAGTTAGACCAAACCCACTCAATACAAGATTGAAATTTAAAAAGAGAAATGCAGAGTTTTCACATTACTCCAAGTCACCACATAAACAGAGCATCATTAAAACAACATTCGTGGGAAAGCCACCTCTCAGCTATCCTTTCCTATTCTGTCTTACCCTGCTCCTGTTTCCCAAGGCAAGGAGTCGAGAGGTTATAAATAAAACCATAAAGGAGAGAAGCTTTGACAATGGTTCCAGCAACTGGGATTTCTGCTCTGTCTCCAAGAAAGTGGAAAATCTGCCACACAGTGCTTACAGGTTATCCTTGGTGAGCTCAGGCATAGTCCGGCTGTATCTGTTAAACCCATGGCCAGGCAGAGTGAACGTGTCTGTCTGAATTGCAATAAGTTCATTTTAAAATAGTTGGTTTAACACACTTTGTCTTGGTTTAAAGTGTTCAGACATGGTTTCTCTTGACTAGGTACTGAGTGCCTTGCAGACCGCTCTGCTGACTTCAGCAGACACTTAGCTCTCTGGTCTGTCTTTTTCTGGGTGGTGTAGCTCAGCAAAATATAATGCTCTTATGTCTGTCTATGAATATGTATGTCTAGATGTATAGATATATGCACTGTGTAAGTACATACAGATATGTTAGATTTAATTATATGGAGCTGGCTTTGCTCTCAGTCCCATTCACCAGCACCAGCATCTGTCCACACAAGTCTTAAGTCTTCAAGTGGATCACTTACAAAATTGACCTGTGAAATGAACAACTGATGGCTTGGTTGAATCGGACATTCACCTCTGGGCCCAGCCTTTCTAGGGACCCATGGCACAAAGAGACACATACATGACCTGAAACCAAACTGTGCTCCTCAGGAAACAGTCTGGCCAGCCTCAGCCTTAGAGAACACTGGGCTGAACTTTATTTCTGTCCCACAGCAGCATCACTGGAAAGCATGGCAGGAACAGAACTGCTGCCTGTGCAACAAGGTATAGGAGTGCCTCCACAGCCTGCAGTGTTCAGATTATTCAGTCTGTCTTCTTTATCTGGGGAATCAGATCCATGGAAGTCAACATGGTGACACATATTTACATGGAGCTTAGTTTTAAGGAGCCAAAATTGCTGTTTCCAACACTCTTGTCATGCTTCCAAAGCTGAAGTAACTGAGCTACATATGAGGCTGTGGCCAGCTGCTGCCAGTCCACAGCCGTCTTCTGTGGAGCAAGCAGGCAGTAATCTAAATGAGCAAGTCTGTATCACAGTGTTTCTGCAGAAACCATGGTTTTGCACCCTATCAGGACTAGAGATCCACCATGACCTTGCACATGATCCTACCCCTGGCCGTTCTCCATGTCCTCATTTCAGCCATTACTGGGTGTCTCCTGTATCTCTAGCACATATTGCTACTGAGAAGCTACACCAGGCACCATCCTGAACCATTTGGATGACCTAAAGACCATAACAAGCCTGGGAGCTGGGCAAACTGGGGTAGTGCAGAAGACAAATCAAATCTTTTGCTGTTTTCATGTACATCCAAATGTTTCTGAACCCACAGTGTTAGGACAGAGGTATCTCAGGCTGTGGGTTGCTTCATGAGGTTTTCTGAACAGATCTTCTAGCATCTTGAGGATGCTCTGCAGCTGTGCCTGGGGGTTCAGTCCTCCAGGCCACCCTCACTAAGGCCAGGTCTGTGCATTTGAAGGCTCAAGGGCAGTAACTTACTGAGGTTTGACAGCAACTTTGATGACATATGACCTTCTCCCCCCTGTGAGGGGGATTCCCTGTACAGAGAAACCAATGCAGTTCAGCAGCCTGAGCAATACAGGAGTCTGTCTCTGCAGCACTTGGTGGCAAGTCTTGACCTTCCTTGGGCCCTTTGAGATCCTTCCATGCTTACTTGCCCCAGCCTAGCACTGGGACCCATTGCTTCCCTTCCCTTCCAGCCCCACATCCCATCTCTTTCCCCATCCACGCCCAGCTGTGAAGTGGGGGGACAGGGGTCAGCTTTCCTCTGCAGAAAAACCTTCCTATTTGTTTATGTTTCCCGTCTGCACATGCGGATCCCCCTGATCCCTGAGAACCATGTGAAGTTATTTGCTTGAGCAAACTGACAGCAGCCTCCAGGCTAAACTTTTGATCCATCAGTTTTCTGCCATCTTCAGAAAGTGCTGCAGCACAGGCACATGCACAGCCAGGTGCAGGCAGCAGCTATCCTGTAGTGGATGGGGCAGGCATGACTTGCCACAGGCAAGAGGAGACATCGGAGGTGGACCTCCATTCTGCTGTATGCCACATCTTGCTTGGCAAGGGGATGGAGTGCTGGTGTTATCCTGTCCCCAGTGTACAGGCATAGGTGTCTTCATTGTGGCATGGCAGGAGGCACCGAAGAAAGTACAAGGTGGTTCTGCTGTTGAAGCAAACCATTACTGCTTCAGCTCCCTTTAATGTCTCTCTTGCTCCTGTGTTCCAGAAGACCTCCTTCTTCTGTCCCTCAGGAGGCAGGGGAGTAGTTGGAACCCATCATCCAGACCTGCCCAGGTTGAAGTTTTTCAAGTGCTTGCTGATGATGCTCACATTGACTCTCCCCTCAGGTATTTTTCAGTGTGTATCATCGTCTCATATCCTGAGGCTTTTCTACGCACTCACAGAGCTTCAAAATTACCACATTGACACCAACACTGTTGTTTCAACATTTGCACCTCTAAGATAAATACCATGAAAACGATCACAGAATCACAGAATCACTTAGGTCACAAAAGTCCTTTAAGATCATTGAGTCCAAATGTAAAGCTAACTCTGCCTAGTCCATCAGTAAACCATGTTCCTAAGCACCATGTCTACCCTATCAAGACTTCCCAGAGCCCTGGAAATTTTTCAGAATAATCAGGCACTTATAAATGTTGTAAACATCAGTGTCTCTATGCATGGGACAGCTTGGATTAATTTCTCACAAAATGTAACATGAGTTTACAACTGAGCTTCTGTGGCAAATCTGAAGTACAGAGCTGATGCCCTTGTAATCCAGATGTGTTCAACTCCCTGGATCACACCACCTCCTTCCCCAGTTCCAACACTGGAAGTGCACAATAGAAGAACTGCAGGAATGGATTTAAGCACAGGAGGAAGAAGGATGGAAACTGTAAGGTAAGAAGGCTCAAAGTCTACACAGGATAGCCCAAACTTCCTACTCCAGCTTCAGTAAGATGCACATAGATTATCATGCTGTGAAACCTTGCTCCCTAATTGAATAGCACGGATCAACACAGATGAAATCACAGGTTTTGTGCATACACAGGGGTAATGAAAAACATATTTGTCACCCAGTGGTAGTGAGAGATTACGTGCTATACCAGGCAGCTAAAGAACACAGGTACACTCTATTCTGAACCAAACTTTAATGTCTACTGACCTCAGTGTATTGCTCCTCACTGACTGCTGATCCTTGTCCTTCAGAATGAGGGCAAACTGCTCAAGTGAAATGCTACTTGTGGTTAGTAGACGTGCAAACTTGGAAATGCACAGGCAAAACTTGTATTTGTAGGAACTGAGCATAAGATCAGGACAATGCCATGGCTTTTTACCACCTGTTACCATTCCCAATGATGAACATAACAGCAGCACCAAAAAGTCCTCCTGGAACCATCCATGGAGGACTCTCCACAAAGACAAGGGGGAAAACACGGCCTGTCTGGGGAATATGTCATTCCTGGTCCTTGAATAGGAAGAACCTGGGTTGTCCTCTTATAGTAGTCCTTGCTTGCTGTTCACATATGATGCTTTTGAGATGACCAAATTCTGAAGCCATTTGTCAGTCTTTGCTTCTAAAGACTTTGGAGACAGATGTATTTGGCTATGAAGTGAATGATAACACCAGCTCTTCAGACACACTGGTGTCCACAGGTGGACATGTAACTCCACACTTATGGGTACAATGTATGGCCTGATTGTCAAAGACATTGAGCATCCACATTCTGTCATAAAAGGAGATTGACATATTTGACAAAAATGAACTTTCTCACAGTCTCACTGGAGAATTTTAAACCCAATTCAGCTCTCCACAGCTGTGCAGGAAAATCTGTAAATCAAGAAGTTACTCCAGGCAAGATTTAAAATGCTCTAATTGACTGTTGGATTTATGACAAAAGTACCACGAGAGACAAACTGGTTTCAGTACCTCAATGGCGTAATTTAGGGGAAAATACAGCTTTTATTCTGTAATAATTCATTATTGCATTACATTTAGTGTTCAGACTTTCCCCATTAATGTTGCAGGATGTGTAGAGATAAGGACAAGGGGGAACAGCTTTAACCTGGAAGACGGTTGATTTAAATTGGATATTAGGAAGCAGTTCTTCCCTGTGAGAGTGGTGAGGATTGGCACAGAGAAGCTGTAGCTGCTCCATCCATGGTAGTACTCAAGGCCAGGTTTTATGGGGCTTGGAGCAACCTGGTCTAATGGAAGGTGCAACAGCAGGGGGGTGGAACTGGATGAACTTTAAGGTCCCTTCCAACCCAAGCCATTCTGTGATTCTATGATTTTATACCCAAAAAAAGCATTTAGAATTGATAATCAGAAGTGCTTGAAGACCTGACAGATGGGATATTTTAGTGTAGTGAGCTTAAAAAAACAACTACAAAGTGATATCACCATTTAAGATTTTGCTGTGAATCACAATGGGAGGTGGATAAACAGCTCATGCCACATTCTGCTTTCACTACCCTGATGTAATTTGGACTGATACTGTTAAAACACAGTGGGTTTCAAGGGTTGAACCAATATGATTTTTTAAATGTAGGTTTGATATTTTATACAAGTCTTACTAGTGCCCGTCAACTCCCATTATTAGTTGTGGTCATATCCACAGGATACACCAATTAATCCTGTAATACTCTTGTTCACTTTTATAGCTTGTTTTCAAGTTACCAAAACCTTAGACAAACAAAAAGGTGTAGTTAAACAATCAAAAAGCATGTAGATGAGACCCTCAGTGATACAGTTTAGTGGTGGTCTTGTCAGTCCTGGGGTCATGGTTGGACTTGATGATCTCAAAGGTCTTTTCTAACCAAGTTGATTCTATGATTTTATGATAAGCATGGACTGGCATATACCAGGACAGGCACGATCTCCGTAACCTCAAACACTGCTGATAAAAGGATCTAAAGATTTGGCCATAGCCAAGGGAGGCCTGCAATGCCTGTTGTGGTATGGGTGCGGAGGAGCTGCCTATGGGGGAACCCAGTGGCTGTGTACCAGCTCTTGAACTGCCTTCTT
The DNA here is from genome assembly GCA_032466535.1 of Forpus xanthops. Taxonomy (NCBI): domain Eukaryota; kingdom Metazoa; phylum Chordata; class Aves; order Psittaciformes; family Psittacidae; genus Forpus; species Forpus xanthops. Next base: position 24,563 of record JASSUY010035675.1, read on the forward strand.
CAAGTTATGCTGTCCTCCAAGCCTGTACATAGATGCACATCCTGATCAAAGAGAAGACTGGGAGGGCAGACTGAGTTGTCTCCCCAGGTTCTGCAGAAGACATCATAGTGCTGCAGAGGACACCACATATAGAGGGAGCCTGGGAGAAGAAGTGCTGTATGCTGTAGGGGTGAGGCTGAAAGGCTGTGAGATGGTGTGAAATGTGTGGATATGGATCTATGATCTGTCCAGTGTCCCCCTTCTCTGCCTCAGATGAGGAGAAAGAGGGATAGAAGGGGAGAGGGAAGAGTGGAAGAGAAGACTGAAGGGTAGAAAGGAAGAGCAGAGAACCGAAGACAGCAAAATGAGGAAAAGGAGGGTGAAGTTTGGAAGAGGAGTGTGAAGCATGGAAGAGTAGGGTGAAAGGTGGGACAGGGAGGTGAAGAGTGGCAGAGGATGCTGAAGCAGCTTTTCTGTCCCAGCTGTTCCTGAGTGTATTCTAGCAGCAGGAAAACAGACTTCATATAGTATTGTTGTATAGCAAGATTTTTTAATGGGTGTAAACCCAAACCTGCAGAAAGTTGCTCTTGAAAGGCCAGATTCTCACAGGGCTCAAGTAATGAAGCTTCTCTGATGAAAGCTTATAGCAGCTGTAAGAATGAGTGTAATATAAGAGTAACCAGGGGAATATTGACTTTAAATATACTGACTTGCTCCGGTTTTAACCGGTATTTTGGATCAAGAATCTTTAAAGAAGATTTGACACCAGCTTTTATGATAATACTTTTCCCTGATGATACCACACTTTTCCCTCAGTAACCACTAGAAGTAAAACTAAGAATAAAAGCATTTTTCTAATCTTTACACTTTATATTAAAAAATAACTCTCAATAAACACCTTCCAGGATCACTTCTGACATTAAACATTGATTTCTATGTCTGTTATAAACCTTGAAGAATTGCCTCAGGCACTTGTAATAATCTAAGCATTAGATAGGAGCATTTTCACTGCCTAATTATCATCCAGTTTAATAGAAGCCACACTTCAAAAATATTTGAAAATGAAATTATCTTAAAAAAAGACCCATCCCCCAGCAATTCCACTGTTGCTGTTGGAGCCAAATGCAGAACATGCCAACACAGAGAATACAAGTCAGACCACCCAGTAACATGACTTCTTTGAAAAGACATTGCAATATATACAGAAATGTCTGGGTCTTCTTCTTTCTAAATAGGTAAAATCCTCTCCCCTCTGCCCTTCTTTCCAAAAGGAATAACATCCAGCTTCATTCTTTGCTATTTCCAAAACACGCCTCGTTGAAGAGTACATTTCAGACACAAGGTTAATGTAGCAAAGGGGTTTGTGCACTCCCATGTCTAAGGCTGATTACTGTGTGTTTACATTTGAGGGCCATCATTTATTTTTGCATTGTTCTCCCCAAAACATGGCTTTTAGGAAACGAAAGCTGGGAATGTTCTGCTGTAATTCAACTCAAAGGAGGTCAGTAGGGTAGTATATCCAGGCACAACACAGAAAGTTTCTGGAATAGCCTGAATTCAGGGTCTCCTTTCCTTCATACAGCTGTTTTCAGGATCTATATACACTTGCTTAACTTGGTTTCTCACTCAAAAAATTACAGAGGAAAAAAATACCCAAAATAGAAAGTTAAACACTTGAGCTGGGATAAATCTCATCACATGTAATCATATACACTGGAATCTGTTGCCCTAGGTTGTCTTCTCAGTATCACCAAGTTTGCAGTGATGCTTTTTTCCCTGTAGATCTCTGAGTTGATACCAAAAGGACTTGTTTCTTTTCAGCAGCCCTGTGCCTCCACCAGGGTGACAAGCCCACATGGAGACACATATACAGGAGAGAGCTACAGCTAAGTGGGGTGAATCCCACTTTCTAATGTCCAAATGATTTAATAGAGATGAAACCCAAGAGACGTTACTGAAATGAAATAAATCTGGGCAGAAATGATTGCAACGGTGTCTGGGGAATAGAAAAATAGCATGTACCTCTGAGAGATATGGGGTCGACAGAAAGCTGGATGTTCTCTGTGGAAATGATACAACTTTTCCTGGTAAGAAAAAGTGAATGATGGCTCCACAAGCCATTACTGCATGCTTGAACCCCATCCCGAAATTTCTTGAGATTCACCTGGCTTGTAAGGGCAGGCTTGAGTGCAGGTGGCTTCCTTGGGAGCTGTAGGAGCAACCACAGGATGGACGCACTGATTCCTGAGTGCCTTCCCAACCCCTTCTCCAGGGCGAGGGGAGACTGTGGATGGAACTCATTCCTTCAGCCAGGACATTTGCAGGGGAGCCCCTCATCTGAAGTGTTCCCAGTTGCTGAACTGAAAACAGTATTTCTGAGGAGTTATCATCCTGAGATGCTTTTGGGTAGGGTCTTCACCCACCTCCTAGAAGCACCCACAATCCTCCATGGCTGTAAGGGCAGTCAAAGTGACAGGCTTGTGTGTGACATTTGCATTGCCCATGTCCGTACTTGGGGAATTCATCCCAGCTGTCTGCTCACGACCAAGTTCCAATAGTAACCCCAGCACAACCTCCCAGAAACAGCAGTTGTAGATAGGGGAATACCTCTTCTTACACCTGGAATGGTATATATAACCTGGTGAGTAAAGGTAGATGAGGTGTGACTCGTGCTTTCCTTAACACATGGAAGATGCAGACTCCAAAGACTATCTGCTGTAGGTATTAATTAATTAATTAATCTAGAGAAAAGAACTATTTTTCCCCATAAACATTGCCTCATTTAAATGCTTCAATCAGAAAGATCAGTAACCACCTCCACTACAACGATGTTTTCAATGCAGTGGGAAGATTTCAAGCTCTCTATGCAGCAGTGCAGCCCAATAAGTAAGAGACCGTGACAATATTACCTGCGTTTTCCCAGTACATATGCAAACAGCTAAATGTGATTTCGGCTCCAGGTATCAGCAAGCTGATGCTATGGAGAGATCAGAAAATGTTTTCTGCTGGAAGACATCAGGTTAAAAAGGATAAAAGGCCTGAGAAAGGATGGGGTTTATGATGAATATTATAGAAAAAAAATCAGAAAGTCCTGATGGAGGTATAAATCTCCAGCTGTAAATCAGGCTTTATGGATTCTTGTGTTCGCATTATCCAAGGATCTAGTCCCATGTGTCTGATCAGACATAGTTTGGTACGAGGGAATAAAGGAGTGTTGCAGAAGTGGGAGAAAGCAGCTTCATTCTCCAAGGCAGAGCAGGAATGTAAAATATGCCTAAAATAATATGCTACCCAAATAGTCCTTCAGCCTTTCCCGAAGGAAAAATGCATTTCTCTACAAGGAAAATGCCACATATCTCTACAGCCTCAGGAAAAGAATGAGGTCACATCTTTCGTTAAAGCTGAAAGACCGTTTGGGATGAAAAGAGAGCTTTTCATCCCCTTCCTCCAGTAACTGGACATGCCTTGCTGCAGTGGGGTCCTTGGTATTCATCTTTTTTTTGGGCTCCTTACCAAAACAAAAGTTCAATCCTCACTCAATCTGAAGAGCTAAAATCCAGCACCACCAAAGCAATGCTGCTATTATGGAGGAAACAACCTTGCCCCTTGCTTCCATTGGTGTGAATTGGGAGCAATTTTCCTTAAGTTAAAAGGTGAAAGCTGTCCCACTGACTCCAGCTGCAGAAGGGTTTTCTGCGTGGGAATGAGGGAAAAGAAGCCAACTTTATAAACCAGATTTTGGTCTCTTTACACAAGGACAATTTGTAATAAACCCTGTGGCTAACATGAAGTTATTGCAGATTTGCACTGGCATGAATGAGGTCAGAAACCAGCCTGGGGTGGCTGGGATAAGAAAACGCAGAGGTGTCGCAGCAAAGAAATTTGGAGTTTGGCTTCCTTCAGCCCCTAAACAATCTCAGTGCAGTGACACTTTGCCTTCAATGTATTTTGGGTCAAATTGATGAGTGTCACAGCTCAGGACCAAGCAAATTCGACATGGAAAAAGCCACGCTGAGCTTGTCAGGGTGAGCCTGCCCCGTGTGCTAATTAGAGCTGTCTGCTCAATGAATTTAGCTTTAGCTGCTCGCTGAGTGTCTGAAGCTAGATTGGGATTTCCTCAAATTGATTTGTAATTTGAGGTTACTCAATTAATTTTTCCTTTTTTTTTTTTTTTTCCTTTTTCCATTTTTATTTTATGTTTGCTTTCTGGCTTAATCGCACAAGTGTTTGACCCCCTGTATCCACACCTTCCTCGCTTCCATGGGTGCCAGTGCTCCATGGCAGGATGCTGTCTCCAGCATCGCAGCCTTGATTTGACCATTAGCGGACCAAATCTCTGAAGATTCACCAGTCCTTTAGAAGGAGGTTTCAGATAAGCAGGATAGAAAAATTCAAGTTATTTTTTTCCCTTTTCTGGGCCACAGAAGCCTTGCCCAAGGCACTATTCATAGAGAAATTAGGCTGCTGCAAGATCCATTGGTGGGGTGCAGAATTTAAATAGCACTTTCTCTTGTCCCACTTATACAAGGCAGCCTGATTCCCCCGTCCTCTATGCTGATATAAAGCGGGAATAACTTCAGCCATGTGCCTGCAATCTGCTGCTCACTGAAGAGTCCAGCCCCAGCCCTGTAGGTGAGCACAGCCAGGGCAGATGCTGCTGGAGACAGATGCTGTGGGAAACAGGCAGCATGGATGCTGCTCTGGGTGGCTGGTCTCAGTCGCGGAGCACCAAGTCATCACTACTTGAGCAGCATCTTCCTTCTGATGTGACAACCTGCATGAGTGCCATTCAATGTTATTTTTCCAAGTGTTTTTTTGTGGTCAAGCTTTGAATGGTGGTGTGTGTAGAGGCAGGGAATGCAGAGGGTGTATGTGTGACTGCTTCAGAGTTGTGCAATATTTTATAGGCAATGTTGTGCAATGTTTTATGTTTGCTGGGCAATGTTTTATGGTGTCCATCTGCCACTGCTGCTAACAGGGAACAAAAAAGGACCCACATGACTTTCCAGCCTTTCAAACTTCTCACTGTTTTCAGCTTCTCAGGTCGGAATCATTGCTCTGTTATAGCAGTTTTGTGGCAGGCAAATCTGTCTAGCTCCAGGGAAGTGGTATTGTCACAAACTAAGTGATGTGCTTTCAGGAAATGTTTAGTACTGGGAATGAAACTGCATCTTCTATTCAGACAGATTTGCTTTTGCAGTGGCTGAGCCCAATGACATGAAGAGCAGAACCTTGTAAGGTAATGTGAGCCCTTCGCTGCTGCTGCTTAGCCTTGTTCCAGCTCTGAAAACCAAACATCTGCTGGTGGGAGTATGTGTGCACCCTGAGTTCAATGAGCTTCCCTTTCTCTTTAGGATTGCCTTCCAAAAGATGTTGAACAGCCTGGGAAAGGTACCAGGCACACCCAAGTAATGTGGTTCATCACCACGCTTAAAAAATGCCAGCACAAACACTTCTGTGATATTATGGGATTTTCATGACAAAGGTGTTTGTTCTGGTTTCTGTTCAACTTCTTCCCCCGGGCAGGGGGTAAAACCCAAAGCTGTTACTTGCTGCCTGTGGCTCTGCCTAGCGGGAGCTCAGAGCTGGAGCCAGGCTTCCCTTCTCTTGACTTGAGATTTTCAATCAGAGCAATTCCACTGACTTCAGAAAGCTGCTTCTCATTTCCAAACATATGCTTAGGAATATAATCAGGCTTACAAATCTCTGCTGACGGCAAAGCTGAATGCCAGCTTCCCTTAATGAGTAATGCAAAATACTGCTGGTGGCAGGGAGCAGCCTGTGCCCTACACCCAAACCTCAACAAGCCCAAAGCTGAGCATAGCCCCAACTTCCTCTTTGGAAACGAACATTTTATGAGCAGGATTGGAAATTAATGGGTGTTTTGGCACTGTGAGAACATGATGCACCCCTGTGTCACTGCTGGTGTTGCTGTGTTGCCTGTGGGATAGGGATGGGCAGAGCACAGGAGGGTCTCTGCGTATAACCAAGCCCAAGCAAGAAATAGCATGGACTTCACCAAAGCACAACTCATGGGAAGTGAAGGTTTCTCCCACCCATCTCTGAGCAGCCCATTTCAGCCCCAAGTACCAGCAAAGGCGTCCCTGTGCTTGTTCCCGCACAGGAGAAGGTGACACAGTGGATCAGAGCCAGCAGATGCAGTAACAAGCTGCTTGTACTTCTCAGCATCACAGTGCTTCAGACACATGTCTCTGCTTATAAGGATCACTGCTCTCATCAATACAATTCATCTGCTACCTGGCTGCTGCTGGACCTGTACGAAACATTGCTCAGACTTTTGTCAAAGCTGAAGACACGCTGGGCAGAATTTAGTCTTGTGTCTCCTTGTCAGGGTCTATGTGTGAGCAAAATGCACAAGGTGTGGCATTGGTTAGCATGGACCTGTGCCACTGGAAGTGTGTCTGGGACATCCACGAGGTGATGGTAGATGTCACCAATGCTCTTTTGGACAGGCAGCTGATAGATGAATAGAGGTCTATAAGAGCAACCCAGAACCCAAGCTCATGTCAATGTCCACATCCAGATATTAGCATCTACAGAACTCTTCATCTGCCAGTTATACCCATGTCCATGTTTTTCCCCAGAAGACCATTCTGACCATTTCTGGCCACCCTGACCATTTCTCCTATAGATGCTTGACCACTGTTTCCAGATGCCACAGTAGTGTGCAGCTCCAGAAGCACAAGACAGCTCTGTCTTGTTCAAAATTCAGTAAGAAAACCCCATGGAAATAGTTGCAGCACTGTTTGGTGTAGGTGCAGCATTGTCCTGGGTGGGTGCAGCACTGATCGATGTAGGTGCAGCATCACCTGGGGTGGATGCAGCATTGCACAGTGCAGGACAGTGCTACTCAAAAGCTGTGGCCAAGCCCCCAGAAGGTGCCAGCTTGCAGGGCTGCCACTCTCCTGGCTGTATTGGCACCCTGTCCCCCACCTGCATGTGGATGAGTGCACCAGCAGTATCTCCAAAATGACCAAGACTAGCAGCACAAGGATCCTGGCTAGGTGACAAGGCATCTGACCACTGGCTTGGGGCACCCCAGGCCCACTCGGATCTACTGTACATCCCCTTTGTGTCCCCCTCTGCCTGCAGAGGAAAATGGAAGTTGCCTTTTGTCTGGCAGGGGTCAGACAGACCTGGTTTGCTCGATAAAGGCTTTACGCTTCGTGAACATGCAGAAAAGCTCAACCTGGGGCCCTTTGACAATCTCCATTGTTTTGCAGCTAAAAAAAAAAAGGAGAAAGGAAAAGAGAAAGTGAGACACAAAGAGAGAGAAAGACAGAAAAAAAGAAAGAGAAAGAGAAAGAGAAAGAAGAGAGAAAGAGAAAGGAAAGAGAAAGAAAGAAAGTAAAGAAAGAGAAAGGAAGGAAGGAGGGAGGGAGGGAGGGAAGGAGAGAAGAGAGAAATGAAAGAAAGAAAGAGAAAGAAAGAAAGAAGGAAAGAAAGAAAAAGAAGGAAAAAAAGAAAGGGGAAGAAAGAAAGAAAAGCTGGCTCGATTTAAAACAGTAAGTTCATGGCATTTCAAAGAGAAACGATACACAGTGTATGGATTTGTGTGATATGTGAAGATAAAGCAGGGAATAAAATGCCAGGCAGGAGAATTACAAATGCTGCTCTCGTGGGTGAGCCTGGTATTTTGCCATCTGATTATTTCAAGAGGTTTCTGTCTCTGCAGCAAAATCTCTGGCATTAACTTCACATCCCAACTCTCAGCATTTGGGGCAAAGTCTGGGAAACGAAAAGATGTGAAAAAGATGAAAGAATCAGTGATACTTTGCCCTAATGTCGAATATGCCCAGGAAATGGCATGTATATGCGTGTACTGTCTGCCTCATCCACACCGGGGTTCATTGTCTGCAAAATTCGTAAGCCATGTAATACGACAGTTGTCAAGAAAAGCAGGGATATGGAACTTTCCCCATAGTTTATTTAAGCAATAAAATCTACAATAAAAATAGAGAATTCCTGAAAGAATCATAGGAGCTGGCAGGGAGGTCAGTTGATGGAATATTTCATTTATTGAACGTGCAACTGCCAAAATAAATAACTCTGGGGGAAAACAGTAGTCAGGAAATTGAATGTGTTGTTTTTTTTTTTTTTTATTCTCTGGTGAAGTTTCCCTTGAGTGATTTCCTTTGGAGGCTGCCACTGCCCATGGAGCGCATACTGCTCCTCCGGCTCCGGCAGCAGCCCAGGCACTGGCGATGTGCTCCTCCTGGGTAGCCTCCGCCAGGAGAACAGAAATCTGTCATTTCACTGTCCTTATAATGCATGGAGGAAATAGGATTAGGTCCTAATAGCAGTAAGGTAAGTAGAATTAATGGCTGGCTTAAATAAACTATGCTATTCTTTACAAGGTTTCTCGGTATCGTTTCCGCCTGGTTGTGCTCTGTGCCCAAGAGGTGCATGCATAGATAAGGTTGGGGGAATTGGAAATGTATACTGCTCTGCGGGTATTTTTCCTTTTATTTTTAATAAGAAATCCTAGTCTTGCTGTTGGAGATACTGACACCCTTGCAGGATGAAGGGATGGAGGGATGGATGAAGGGGGGATGGAAGTATGGGGAGATGGAAGGAAGGGAGGAATGGAGGTATGGAGAGATGGAGGGAAGGAGGGATAGAGGATAGAGATGGAGGCATCCTTTGTGAACGCCTCTTGCCCCCTGGCGTCCCCTCACTGCAAGGACAACCACGACCGGGAGGGCCGGGGACACTGTGGGGAGAGGACCGGGGCGAACCGCTGAGGGGACGGGAGAGGGAGAACGACACTGGCAATCTCCAACTCCCACGGACTCTTTCCCCCAAAACCCACCCAACAAAACCAGCCAAACCAATACAAACAACACTCCCGGGCAAAAGTTGTTTCTCTTTCCCCAGGGCATCTTGTGAAAGTAAGGAAGATCCTGCCCAATTCTTCACGGGCAGGCTGGGAGGGCAGGAAAGGGAAAGAAAAAAAGGCAAGGAGAAAAAGGCAATAAATTCGAGAGTTGGTTGCTAGGAAGGAAATGCGGCGGCTTATTTGGCATTTCTATCCTCTTTTGCATAGTCTCAGTTTCAGTTGGCAGCCCAGGAGGTATGTGATTGCCTCCATTAAATCTGTTTCTGATTGAGGGCTGACAAGATTTTGAGAAAGGCTCCTAATGACCGATACAGGCTGGCACTGCAGCTGAGTTTTGTAATTAAACGTTACTGAGCGCCGGCAGGAGCTGGGGATAAATGTCAGGGCTTCCTTTTTTTGTATTATTTAGTATTTTTCTTTCTCCTTTTTTTTTTTTTTTTGGTTTGGGTGGTGTGGGGGGGGGGGGGGGGGGGGGGGGGGGGGGGGGGGGGGGGGGGGGGGGGGGGGGGGGGGGGGGGTGGG
>JASSUY010035677.1:0-38670 GCA_032466535.1 Forpus xanthops
TGCCAATGCTTGAGACATGTTTCTATTACACACGTGCCTGCGACCTGCACTGCTTCTTGGAAAAGACTTTGGCTGCCGTGGGGACTTGGAGCTTCTTGTGGACTCGGACTGGGATGCTGCTGGGACAGCGGGAGCTGCCTGCTCTGCAATGAGTGAAGGCAAGAGGGTGCTGGGCAGGCAGGGAAGGGGCTGGGGAGTACCATGGGGTGCTGTGCTGCTTGCGGGGTGGTGATGGTGACCAGGGGTCCCGGCATGCCTGGGGGTAGAGGCTGCGAGGAGCTTGGGGTGTCTTTGTGTGAGTGGCAATGCTGAGCTGGGGCAGGCAGGAGCTGCCTGGAGCGGAGCAAGGGTGCACAAAACCGCCATAGAGGCAGAGGCCTTTGCTGCATTTCGTATGGTTGGGCACAGAGGAAGGGAGGAAGCAGGGCTGATGCAACAGGGCTTGGCTTCGTAAGCACACTTGAGAACCAAATCAGTGACTGTCGGGGTGTCATCTCATCCCTGTAGGGGCTGGGTGCCGTGCTCCCACCATGGGGCAGGCTGGTTCCTCCTGTGCAGGCCTATGGGGACCAGTGGTAGGGGCTGGCCATGTCGTGGGGTCACTGCTGGCTGCATGGGGTGAAGGTCCACGCTTCACACCCTGTGTAGGGCCATACCCAGGGGCAGCGGGGCCCTTCTCGGGGGTGCTCCCTGGGTTTGTGCTGCTGCTGCTGCTCCTCCTTCCCTCTTTAAAGCCCATCACTCAGCGCACTCAGAGCAGTGATGCTGCCGATGCTGCCTCGCCAAGGCTTAACTGTTATGCAGAGATTATATCATACTCCAGTGGGAACGCGGCTGATGGCGTTTCCCCATCACCTAAGGAAAACTGTGGCACCCCATCTGTGACACAGGGAGGAGGGAGCACGGTGGAGCCCTGGCGAGGGGAGTGAGGTTAGGGCTGTGCCAGCCCAATCCTGGGCCTGCCTCCAGCCAGCTGGGTGACCTTGGGCAAGTCGCTCTGCCTCTCCATGCCTCAGTTTTCCCATCTGTAAAATGGGGATAATAATACTGCTCTACCTCACAGGGGTGGTTGTGAGGCTCCCTTGGCTATCATTTGTAAAGTGCTTTGAGATCCTCGGGTGAGGGGGACACAGAAAGCCAAAAGGGTACGTGCAGTGGGGACTCAGGCAACCCAGCCCCCTTCCTCAGGGCTGTAGTGGGACATGAGACATGAAGAAAATGAGCTGCTCCTGCAGCTGAACGTGGCAAAGTCCTTTGCAATGCGATTTGTTCCCTATTCCTTTTATTTGTGGGTGGCTGCCTGTGAAGCTGCAGGGCAGGCAGCTCCCCCATCCCCACCTGATACTGGGCATCACAGCCGAGCCATGCCCCCAGCTGCAGGGGCTCGTGCCCTGACAGAGGTGCCGGAGCAGAAGGGAGGTGAGGATTCGGTGGGCAAGGCAAACAAGGTGCTACCTTCCCTGGTGACTGTTGTGGGGGGGTCAGGCCCGCTTATGGGGTGGTGGTGCAAGGAGCACCCTGCAGCCTTCGCCATGGGGCACCCACCAGAGCGGGGCTGTGTGCTTGGGACAGGGACACAGGCGCCCGGTTAGACTGGCAAGTGGGACTCAGGCAAATCACTTGACTTCTCTGTGCTTCAGCTTCCCCATCTGTAACCTGGGGACAGTCAATCTGACCTAACTCACAGAAGGTGTGAGGCTCCCTGCATGGCTTTGCAAAGGGCTCCAAGATCCTGGGGCCAAAGGCACTCTGTAAATGCAAAGTATCCTTAACATACCATTGTCATGCATGAGAGTGTGGGCAGGAAGGCTGAGACCTCGGCTGCCCCACGAGAGCCCCAGCCCATCCTTGGAGGAGACCTTCTGTGGGAGAGGACATTGAGTGGAGGAAAGGACTTCTTTTAAAGACCTATTTTTAGCTGTCCCAACCTGTTGGCCTTTTTTAGCTGGTATCTGGATGCAGTTCCACTTACCACGGGATATGCAATGCTGTTCTGTGCATGGGTTACTCCTCTGGCTTGATGGAAACAGTCAACATAAGCAGTTTTTGACACGTATCTCTATATGCCTATGTGCGCGAGTGCTGTTGACAGCGCAGGGGGGCTCCAGGCTGCTTTGGGTGCCAGCTCCTGCGGGGCTCCTGCTGTCACAAGGGCTTTGAGGGGTCTGCAGGGGCTTTCTGGGGTGTACAGGGGAGAGAGCCCTGCCGGAGGTGCGTGCTGCAACAGACACTGTGTATCAGCATATACAAATCCATGTAGGAGATGCCTGTGAATAAACACGGGCTGTGTATAACATGCTGTGTGGTGACAGCACATTTTTGCACTGTAGAGGTTTAGCTAGCTTTGCCTTGAATGAAATAAACTGTATGTTTAATAGGGAAACCAGAGTCTGGGTTGCTCTATGTGCTTAGGTTCCCTCCGGGCACGCTGCACGGCAGGTCCTGCGCCGAGGCAGAGCAGCAGTGATACCCTTGTGTGCTGAGCACTGGCCATGTTCAGAAGGTGCTCGGGGGTACTTCACAGTGGAAAAGGCTCTGAGTGTGGCTGCCTGGAAAGCAGGTTCCCTCCCTGCCATGCTGCATGGGAATGGTCCCCACTTCTAGTGGGGTTGGAGCTATGCTACGAAGAGTTGATTTAAAAGAATGCCTGATGTCCATGTTTGTTTCCAGTAATTTAAACCAGGCCCATTCTGATGAGCCTGTCTGAGCGGCCCAGGTCTGTGTGCAAGAACAGCTTGTTCACAAGAGTCAGCAAATAAATCCCTGCCCTGCACTGGGAAAGCAGCTCCTGCAGAGTGCTGGGGACCGTCAGAAACACCTTTGCAAGCAAGAGGGATAGAGCCTTCAGAGGCTGCGTGAAAAAAACAAATACTCTCTTTTAATGGGGATATTCCATAGCACAAACATCACTTCTCTCTGTGTAACAGTAGTGAGCAAAGAGCCGCTTCACCCTGCAGGAGCCTTCCTGCCACAGCAGGGTCAGCATGGGGTAATAGATTAATCTTTCTGCGGAAGGAGCTTGAGCTGGTCACATTCCTCCATGGTATCAGTGGACATCGCTCCCAGCACCATTTGCCTCCTTGGCTGGCCTCCGGTGTGCTAAATCACAGCCTGGCAGTGAGGGCCTGGGAGGCACCGCTCACCTTCTGATGCCAGAGCTGAGGCAGCCAAGCGTGTAGGGATGGGGAGGGAGGCGTGAGGGGAGGGGAAGGACCTGTCCCAGAAGGTCTCAGAGCTCCGACTGGAATGAGAGAGAGAAGAAACGGTGAGATCTGAAAGGGCATCTGAAACCAGGAGCACAGAACCACGGCCTGACAGAGCCGGCTCAGCTCCATGCAGAGCCCATGGGTGCCCTTCCCCACCACCCCAAACCCCCTGCGCTGAAGCAGCCGCTGACAGCAGTGCAGCACTGACCCTCCGCACGGCGTAGATCCAGTTGAGGTAGGCACGGACACTGGTGTAGACACCGGGCATGCTGGGGGTGCCACAGCCCTCGCCCCAGCTCACAATGCCCACCACTTGCCAGTGCTTGCCTGAGTAGAGCAGGGGCCCTCCGCTGTCTCCCTGCGAAGGATGAGGCATCAAAGTGAAGAGCCCCCATTCCCAGCACACTGGGTACCAGTGCTCATGGCTGCAGCTTTCCAGCCCTGGAAGGAGCTATTTCCTCAATCGGAACCAACCTGGCACGTGTCCACCCCGCCTTGGGGCAGGCCTGCACACAGCATCTTCTCGGTGACCTCGCCATGGTAGGCAGCGACGTTGCAGCTCTCCTCATCCACGAGTTTCACCTCTGCCTGCTGCAGGACCTCGGACAGTTTGCCTGCACACAATGTGGTGCCTCAGAGGGGACCCTGGGGGGAGCCCACCGGCCCTCATCCTGCGAGTGGTGCTGGGACTGTCCCACTCACCGTGCTTCTGCGTGTAGCCCCAGCCCGTCACCCACAGGGCTGTGCCTGGCGCCAGCTCCTCGTCGAAATAGGGCAGGCAGATGGCCTTGCTGCTGTCTGCAGTGGGGACAGGGCAGGCAGGAGGTGCTGAGGAGGGCTGCGGGGAAGCCAGGGCCGTGCACCACTGGGCACCCAGTTCCCTCCTCGTGTGTCCCTCTGCACTGCTGCTTGGTGCGCACCGGGCTCGTAGCCTGCTCGTGGGACTCTTGCTCCAAGGAGGAATGTGCCATAACTCACCTGAGACATGGAGGGGAGACTGCAGCTTCACCAGAGCAATGTCATTGTCCTTGGGAGACGTGGGCATCTCCCCAGCCAGGAAGACCTTCTCCACAGCGAGGGTGGCGGTGCTTGAGAGGAGGTTGGAGCCGGCCTTCACACGCCAGCTCTGAACAATGGGGTTGTTCCTGCGCACAGACATGTCTGGTTATTGTTCCCCTCTTCCCTCCCACTGCAGCAAAGCTTTGCCTACGCTGTGCCCTGCTCAGCACCATTGCACCGAGGGGCACAAAGCCATGTTAATTACAGGAACACAGGGTTTAAACCCAGGCGTTGAGGAGCCGACTCACTTGAAGCAGTGTGCTGCCGTCAGGATCCAGCTGCGGTCGATGATGCTGCCCCCGCAGATGTGCTCCTTCTTGTACTGCAGGCTGACCTGCCATGGCCAAGCCTCGATGGCGGCTGGGCTCCCCCCCAGCACACGTGGAGTCCTTGTGCTCTCCCCACAGCCTTCTGCCAGGTAGCAGAGCAGCAAAGCAACGGGTCAGCTGCAGCAGTGGGGAGCGAAAGAGCATTGCTCCTCCCTCCTCTGTCCTTGGTCAGTGGGGACAGAGGCTCCGGAGAGCCTCCGACACTGCCACCCACTTGTGGGCCACTTGGCACACCCCCATTTGTTCTCTGCTTGCACATCATCCCTGGGCTTGCTGAAATAGGTTCATCCATTCCTTGCCTTCTCCAGGCCACCGAGCAGATTAGTTTAATCAGGATAATTCAACAGCAAAAGTAACCCATCCCACAGCTGGCTATGCCTCTCTCAGGCGTTCCATGTCTGGCAGGTTTACATTGGCTCGACAAGGAGGTTAGCAGTAATGAAATCCAGCTTTTCCCATGCAGATCCTCAGTGTGGGCATCCCGGAGGGCCACGCTTGGGCCATAGCTGAGCTCTTGCAGCTGCAGTGCAGCGCATGGGGTTGTGCTGGGAATGGGGAGGTGGAGCGGCACGAGGTGCAAGCAGTGCCGTGGTACTTACTGGAACAGAAGAGCGAAACAACCGCTCCAGAGAGGCATTTCCTGGAAGAGGGAAGAAAAGGGCTGGGTTCTTGGAGGAGAGCCTCCGGCTCAACAGCAGGACGAGGGCCACAGTGACCACATCCGGCACAGCCCCACCACTCACCGGCCTGGCTCGGGCATCTGGAGGCTGCCGTTCCTCAGCACGACCTCGTGGGGAGGCAGGGGCTGCCCGGTGCCTGCTTCCACTGCTGTGAACGTGGGGTTGCTGAAGGACACGGGGGGCAGGTGAGCCAGCACAGCGGGCACATGGTCCCAGCACCAGCAGTGCGCACTGCACAGGCACTGCTGCCTGAGCATCCCTGGGGCACGGCACCCTGCGGGTTTGGCTCCTGCTGAGCCAGACATGGCCTAGCCAAACCCTTACAAATAGGTCCTAAATGTTTGCCTATGGCTCCAACAAAGAGCTGGTGGGCAGGGGAGGAAGCAGGAGCATAGAAGGGAATGCGGATCCTGTGCCAGCGAACAAGAGAGAGACTCATAGATAATGGGGGTTCTGGGAACAGGGACACAGGGATGCCAAAAGATGCATCCCTGAGGGGCCAAGGCAGGATGTGGAGACCTGGCACCGAGTTCAGGATCAGGGACAGGAGCACAGTGAAGGAGTCACGGAATGGTTTGGGTGGGAAGGGGTCATCCAGTTCCAGCTCCCTGCAGTGGGTAGGGACACCTTCCACTAGACAGGGAGTACGCAGATGTCAGCGGTAACCAGCTTTGGTTGACTGCAGCACTCCAAGCTCCCTGCGAGCTCAGGGCAGTGCAGAGGCAGATACAGGTGTGTTTATGGAGCTTAATTGCGAACAGGAGGACCCAGCCCTGCCCTCCCACACCCCGGCCAAGTGCTGCTGTCATGGGGCTTTTAAAAGGGAGCGCAGGGCACTGGGTCTCCCCCTTGGGTGGGCTCTGTAGGTACTGCAGGAGGGGCAGCTTTGGTGAGGGGGGGTGAGGAGTGGGAAGAGGGCAGGGGATGGAGCAGGAACACTGGAGCAGGGCTATGTTTGTGTGGGAAGCTGCCAGGACTTCTATCACAGAGACCAGCCCATTCCGAGGCATGAACAGAGCACTCTGTGTCCTGGGGATGGGCTGAAACCATTAGTGCTGGGCCCTGAGTGCTTTGAGTGAATAGAGCCCCACTCAAAAAGAGCTTTTATGGGAGAGGGATAGATAAAGCAGTGAGAGAGGTGTGGAGAAAGCAGCCATATACCTCCTATAGCCCATTTGCTCGCAGGCTGCTTTTGCCAGCATTAGGTTGAAGTGGTCATGGCAGACGCAGAACCAGTCTCCGGTGTTCCTGTTCAGCACTTGCAGGATGGATCTGTCTTTGGAAACACGGGCTGGAGACAGACACAAAGGCAGCTTTGTCACGGGTGACTGCAGGCAGCAGCCGTGCCCCTTTGGTGGCCTAGCATGGTGTCCTGGACTCACCCCCAGCTAGTGGCCTCTCAGGGACCCACTGGGGACAGTTGGCCTCATCCTCGCCATGCAGGCAGTCCACCCGCCCGTCACAGACTTGCTGCAGCGGCACCAGCTTCAGGGGCTGTTTGCAGAAGAAGTAGTGTTGGTCCAGGTAAACCTTGACTGCGAGAAAGGGGGGGTCAGCAGGAAGGTCCCAGCCAAGCCCTGGGTCCAGAGCTGTGTTTGCTGTGCAAAAGGAGCAGGGAGAGGAGAGTGGGAGCCATACCCAGGAACCCGACTGCAACCAGGCAGGCGAGGGTGAGCACCACTGCTAGGACCAGGATGCCGATCCGCTTGAAGGACTGCAGGGACGTGGAGGCTTTGCGTCTCGGGATGGGACCTGCAACAAAGCAGCGTGGCCCTGTGTCGCCTGCCCCAGCCCAGCAGCACTCGTGCCCCGGCTCCCACAGGTATTACCTCTGCCATTGAGCCGCTCGGAGGCTAAATCCTGCAAACCAGAGGGGGAAAGCAGTTATTGAGCTGGAACTTCAGCAAGAAGCAGTTGGTGGGCGGCAGGGTCTGTAGCAGCATGGCTAGCTGGTCCCATGGCAGCTGCCATGCCCAGGGAAAGCAGAGCATCAGTTAATCCTGGGCAGGCACAGAGGCTGCTGTGTCTCTGGCTTGCTCAAGGTCCCTGGGGAGGATCAGCAGGGGAAATGCCTCAGCCTACACCGGAGGTTGGTTTAGAGCTGCTGAAGATGGAGATGGCAGCAGGGGGTGGCATGTCCTGGTGCAACACTTGGCTCTGTTGTCAGCCAGCATCACCAGCTGTGTGCTCCTTTGAGCACTATCTGTGCAATACCAGTAACTGGTTATTAAAGTTGTAGGATTACTGTCATTAATGCACCAGGGGCTTAAAAAGTCATGGGTGTTATGAAAGCACTTTCTGATGTGCCAAGAAGCTCTGAGTCAAAATAGACGTGATGGCACCCAGACATGCCACCATGGGGATTGGATTCCCTGACTGGCCCAGCGTGGGGTCAGAAACCGAGCTGCACAGCCAGAATCCTCCCTGGCACGCTGCTGGAGAAACCAGCCTGGCCCATGGGAGGAAGGCTGTGCCGCTGCTAGGACACAGGGTAAACACAGCCTGGTAGCAGTCAGCGCAGGAGGAAGCGGTGAAAGAGGCATTGATCCCACTTGATCTCTTCAAAATCATTTTCTTGTGAGAGCTTCTCGTATGCGAGACACCCAATTGCAGTGGGAGAGGTCCCGTGGGCTGCACCAGCCAGCCGCTGCCTCCCATCCTCGGTGGGCTGGTGCCAGGCAAAGATGAGAGCCCCTTGGGGAGTCTGAGGTGGGCACCGTACGTTCCTGTTGCTCTGTTTTGCAGCTGTGCTTGTGCCACACTGTTGAGCTGCTCCCTGGCAGCCTGTGCTTTCCATGAGTGCCCTGACAGAGCTCTTCTCTTCTGTTCCTTCTGGACTCTAGCACACAGGTAAGAGGAGCTGCTGCGCATCGGGAGCAGCACACTTGTCTCTGGGCTGCAGCTGATTGCCTTTGTTGTCTCAAATGGGAGCAGTGGCCCCTGTGCCACTGCAGGGCTCGGAGGTTGGGGCTTTGAAGAGCAGTGGTGCCATGAGACCAGAGATGTGCTTAGGCTCCAGCCCAAGGCACGTAGGAGGGAGTGATGGAGCCCCCCACCTCTGCTCACTGTGTTTGGGCATGCTTAGCCACGCACAAAGACTTTCTTAGCAGGATTTTACAGGCAAGTGGCAAGCGGTTATTTGTGGTTAATCTACAGAGCTTGGATTCCATGCGCTGCTAGCTCAGCCATGGCTGCCTCGCCATCACAGCCCTGCTGCATGGCTTGGGCTCCCAGTTTTGGCTGCTCCCCAGCCTGGGAACAAGAAGTGCCGTGGAGGACTGGATCCAGCCTGTGCTGGCAGGGCTGTGGGCATGTGGCACTGCTCCAGCATCTGCAGGAGATGCCAGGGGCCTTGCCCCAAACAGCCGGGCTCATCTGGCACCCATGCTGAGCACGGGCAAGTCATGCCAAGCACCCAGCTCTGGGTGCACACAGCCCCTCGGCTCCTCCTGGTGTTTGTGGTGATGCTGCAGTGCTGTCAGCGGTCTCAGCTGCTGGGATGCGGAGCCCAGCTCTGTAGAGAGCAGGATGGCAGGGTGGGAAGGTGAGGGTGTCTCCTGGATCTCCCATCTCGTCTGCGCTTCCCAAGCTCCTTATCTGCAGCATGTGGTGCCTGCAGCAGTTTTGGGCCGTGGCTCAGCTTGCTCCCAACCACCACCTACATCCTCCCGTGCATCCAGCCAGGGCCCCTGGGGCTGCTCCCTCCTCGTGCTGACCTCTTGTGTCACCTGAGCCTGGACCATGGGATCCTAACGGTTCCTGTGGGAACGGTCCCAGGCCATGGCCATGGCAGCTCCACAGCATGGCCGAGGCTCAGAGTCACTGCAGCAGTTCTGCTGCCCCTGCCTGCCCACAAGCTGCCTGTGCTCCTGCCCATCACATCATGTGGTATCAAGCTCCTTCCCTGTGCAGGTCTGGATGCAGGTGGGAGGGATGATGCTGTGGTGCTGGCCACTTCCCACCTTGAGAAGTCATTGCCTGGTGTTGATTTCATTTCTTAATGCATTTTCTTCCATCCATGAACTTCCTCGGTTTCAAATGGATTTGCAGCTTGGAGCTGCCCCAGGTGCTGCCTCTCCATCACTGCCTGCTTGCTCCCAAAACCACACTACAGCAAGAGCTGCCCTGGTTAAATTCCAAGGAAGGCAAGAGCTCTGCCAGCTCCTGCATGGAGTGGAAGCACATGATTTCCTGGAGAACTCGGCGCTGCCGTAACTAATTGAGCTCCCTTGCTGTATTCACGTTAACATTGCTATGGCCAGTCTGCTCTCCAGCTCTGCTCGCGCCATCCCGTGAGCCATGGGGAGCTTCTGCACCCTCTTCTGAGGAGCCTTGAGCAGCCGGGGTGCTCTTGCTGCTTTTCCTCCACACTGTGTGGCTGCCAAGGTGCTGCGATGAACTGAATAGCTGCTCCTGAATGGGGTGGAATGTTCAATGCAAACCCCAGCTGCAAAGGCTGCAGGGTGCTTGGATCCAGGGCTAGCTCCTTGGCTGCAGGAGATGTAATCCATGGGTTCATGTAGCCACTGATGCCACGCAGGTGAGCGAGTTCCCTTCCCTGGAGGGGTTGATGTCCTGATGGGTTGCTGGTGGAGGGCTTTATGGTGCCCAGTGAGCTGGGCTGTACGTGCCTGCCCTCTCTTAAGGAAAGCTTTTCCTCCTAGGGAGTGACTGCATGCCAGGCTGGGGTTTGGTGGTACTGGCTTCGCTTGCTAAAGGCACTGAAAGAAGCCAAGCCGAGCATGACCCTTGTGCTGGGCAGAGGGACTGACAGTCCTGCAGTGGAAGCACTGGGGGACAGGGGACTGGGCTCCTTCCCTGGCATTGCCTAAGAACCAGCCCTTTCTCGGGGCAAGGAGGGGGATAACAAGATGCTTCCCAGTGTGGGAGAGGGCCAAGCAAGGCACAGAGAAACGTGGGAATGAGAGCGAAGCGCCATGTCCAACGGCCGTGGTGCAGCGCTGAGGCACAGGTAGAATCATTCCCTGTTGGGATGCTGTGGGGGGCTGGTCCTAGGGAGCAGCAGCTCTTTGGAGCCTGGGCTGCCCCATCCCCGGGACACTGCTGCGGGCAGACCCGGTCTGCCAGTGCAGGAGCCATGGGGAGTGCGGGGTGCTGGCACAAGGGGCTGCCATGCAGAGAGCAGGGGGTGAAGCTGTTGGTAACTCACCATGTTCATCCAGCTCCGACGTGGTCTTCAGCCTGCGGAAGCCCAGCCAGTATCCTCCAGCTGGGACACGGGGAGGCTGCGAGTGCCCCGATGCCCAGGGAGCGGGGCCAGCGATGCTCCCACCACCCCTGTGCCTGTGCTGCTCTGCCCACACTTCAGCACTGGGGCAGGACCGCCCCAGCACTCCTTAAAACCCACAGCAGGAGTTGTGAAACAGGAATTGTGATCTGTATGGTAATACAACACCAGTCTATCAGCAGCACCGGCGCCTGCACTAATCTCCTGAGCATCTGCCTCTGGAGGTGACTCACCTGCAGAGCTGTCACAAAATAGCTTATCAGGAGTGAACTGACTGGATTTTTCCTGCTCTCCATCTGATGATAAGAGGAACCACGGCTGTCCCGCTCTCCATCCATCTCTTCCGCGTTGCACCGGGTTGTTTTCAAACAGAGGGTTTAGTAGGTGGAGGAGGAAAGGAGTTTACGCATGAGGTTATGGGCCATTGTACCCTCTCAGGTCACTCAGGCTGCATGTCCCTGTGCAGCCCCAGGTTGTGGTTGACACAGGTGCCTCGGAAGGAAAGCGAGTGGGTGCCCATGCGTTGGATGAGCTCACTGGTGTTGCACAAGGTGTGGCTGGCAGGGCTGGGTGCGGAGAGGGGCTCTTACAGCCCCCAGGTTTCGGTGCTGATGCTGCTCATGGAGCTGTGCAACGCTGATGCAAAGCTGGGTTATGTGTTCGGGAATGATAGCTTGGGATGGGGAGCGCTTTGCTTACCCTGCTGCTGAGCAGGGTGGGCTGTCAGAATTGGGTATCAAGAGCTGGAAAGCCTTCTGTAGGGTCATGGAGGATGGGCCACGCAGTTCATTGTCTTCTCCTTTTGTAATGAAGCTTTACCAGTGGTGAAGCAGAGCTGCTGCTGCCGTGTGTGCGCACTGAGCCGGTGGACAGACCATGGAGCATCCCAACCTGCAGCTCCTCAGCCAGTGATCCGTGCCATCGTTGTGCCAGCTCAGCCTGCAGCAGCAGGGACCCTGGGCAGAGCAGGCAGCACATCCCACGAGCCTAACCAGGGCTCCCAGCATCTGCGTGTGGCTCTGCAGGTGAGGACACCCTCCCCACACTCACTGCAAAAGCAGCTCGACAATGGGTGCTGCAGGGATCAGGCACAGGCTCTGGAGTGAGCTCAGTCCTGTGCACCCAGTACGTCCTGTGTGGTCTGTGCCGTGCCACAGGGCATGGGCACGCTTCCCAGAGCATCCCAGTGCCAGCCCCGCACACCCCATGGCTTGGCCTCAGTGCTATGGAAGGGAGAGCAGGCCAGGAGCATCCCTGGGGTGGGAGCTGGAGCAGTGGGGAGTAGCTCTTCCTCCTGGGAGGTGAAGTGAGGGTTTTGAGGAAGCAGCTCTGTTTGCAGATGTTATGTCACGGCTCCACGCGCCTTCGGGGCTTTGCTTCCTGGAGTGCAGCTGCATTTCCAGCCCATTGCCTCTTGCACCCAGAACCTTGGCATGACGCAGGCTTCTGAGAACCATGGCTCTGACCGGGGTCAGGCAGAGGCCAGGCAGGGCTGGCCCAGGGTTATGCAGAGGGCATCATCCGCTCTGCATCCCAGCCAGCATCCGCACAGGTCCCATGCATCACCCCTGCGTCCCGATGCTGAGATGCTCATCCTGGAGTGGGGCTGTACAGGGGCTTGGCCATGGTGTACTTGGAGCTAGTGCACAAAGGTGGGAGGGGTTTTGCCCCTGGCTGCCCCATTTCCAAGCTGTTGTCCCTGTTTGTTACCTTCTACCTGCAGCCTCTGGAGATGGTTTCTTTCTCTTCCTGCAAGCAGGCACTGATTGCCACCTAACCCTGTGGCTTGGTGAGAAGATTGAATAGACCTGTAAGTGCATCATACTGTGACTGGGGCAGCTGATGGGGATGCCCTGTTGCCAGGGTCCTGCCCTCACCCTGCGCAGGGCCATAATCTTTGCAGGCATCCCTGAACACCCAAGGCCAGGGCTTTGTGTGGAACCTCCTCCCCTCCTGGCCACTGTTCTTCACCAGGAGGTGGCACTTGGAGGGCACAGCCACTTGGACACCCCTGTGTCCATCCCTTGGGCCTCAACACTACCCGCTGCCAGGGCGCCCGTCCCTGCCAACAGCAGGAGGGCATCGTGCCTACCCCAAGCATGTGGTGAGCTGTGCTGGGAGCAGCCGCTTGGGGCTGGAGCACAGGCAGCGTGCATCCATTGCATGAGGAGTGATGTCTGCTGGAGCTCCTTTGCTTTCTCCCCTAGGAACCAGTTGAACCAGCGGGTGAGGAGCGGTGCCCAACCTCGCTGCAGTGCAGGGGTTCAGGTGGCTGTGTCACTGGGAGAGGAGGGGACAGGCAGGACGTGCCAGGCTCCAGCGGCTCCCAGCCTAGACAAGCAGTGAGCAGCTCCTGTGGCAGAGCATCAGGTGCCAGGACATGGACCACCCGGTGGGTGAGTATGTGGCCTTTTCTCTCCTTATGGAGGAGAGGTGGGAATGCTTTGTGGCACAGCAGTGGCTCGGTAACCTCCTCCCCTCTGCTGTGGGCAGGGGCTTGACTGCTGCTATGGCTCTGAATCCAGCAGTGCTGCTTGGAGGCATCTTGGGAAGCGAGGACGTCTGCTCCTGAGGGTTTCGGGGCAGGGGCTGCTTCCCACACATGGCACGGGGCAGGGGCTGGGCCTGAAGCTGTCATGCTCCCACCAGTGGTAGGTGTGGGGAGAGGGCAGTTTCGGCAGTGGGGGTGATTCAGGGAGGCTCTTGCATCACGCTCCTCCTGCCCCAGCTCCTCTGCGTGAGTCACTCCTGCAGCAGACTCCTGACCTCACCCATGCCGTCCCATGCTGGTTATGGTGTCCCTGGGCTCCCAGCTCGCCCCTGGCCCAGCAGCAGCAGGGTACATTGTTTGCCCACCGGTCCCGGCCTCCTGAGCCCAGCTGAAGGGAAGGGTAGGCTGGTCCTGCTTGTCTGCAGTGCCTGCGAGCCGGTGGGGCGATGTTCTGCGGCTCCCGGGTGCTTGCCAGATCCCATCAGGTAGAGCAAGTGCTGCGGGTTACAGGACGCCCTGGCTCACTGTGTAAACACTGTGACCACAGGGGAAATGTTCTCACTCCACCGGCATCTGCCTAAATTTAGCTGCTGTGAGGTCATCCTCGCTCCTGGTGCTGCAGGCACAGCACCCAGTGTGCCCCTGTGCAGGCTCTGGGGCAGTGGCCAAACCCTGCAGTGGCTGCCCATCGCCACCCCTGCCTGTGTTTTACTAATGGGTCTCACTGGGACTTACTGGTCGGGGATGCTGGGGTTAAAGGGGCTGTACTCCTGTGAGATGTGCTCACACTGGAGCCTGCTGTGACAGTGGAGAAGGGTCCGGGATGGGGTTTGGGATGCACAGGGGCTTGGGGAAGCAGGAGCTGATAGCAGCTAAGGAGAGGTGTGATTAGCACCTTGGTGCTGTAGATTAGACAAGATTCGCTCTGTGCAGCATGCAGCCTATTGTCAACAAAGAAATGGATGCTCATCAGTGGTTCTGTGCCTGGGTACCTTGTGGTCCCTTTGACAATGATGGAGAGCTGGCTGCAGATGCAGCGTGGATGGAAGCGATGGAGAGGTCCTGCACAGCCCCATCACCCTGTGGTCCCAGCCCAGCGCTGGCAGCAGAGGCTGCTCGCCCTGACAAACACATCCTCTAGAGGGAACTGCCCGTCCAGAAATGGGTCTGTGCAGCTGCACAGGGAGACTGCCGGGACCGACCAGGGTACGGCACTGCAGGGCTGCGGGAGCACAGGGACAGTACCGGTGCCGCTGCTGTGCCGGCAGCTCCAAGAAGGTGCTTCCCCCAGGAAAGCACGCATGGGACCGGGAGTGGGGATGCAGGCATCGCCAGGATGGGCAGCTCCTGCTCCCGCACAATGTGATGGGCCTGGGCACAACTCCTGGCAGTGGAGCGCAGTCCCTCCATGCCATGTTCGGACGTTCAGAATCCTCAGTGTCCCAGAGGCATTCGTCTGCAGCGCCCCTTCTCCTTACAGGGCAAGAGCCCATGAAGGTGTTTGGAGTGATCTTGGGCATCGGGCTGGCCTTGCTGATCCTGGTGGGCTTTGGCTACGCCTTCATTTGGTGGTACCAGAGGGGCCAGTGTTGGTGCCGTGAGTACGGGCAGTGTGGGCCTGGGATGTGGGGAGCCCACACGCAGGGTGGCTCTGAGGCAAGCTGGGGGCATGCAGAGGCTGAGGAGGGGGTGCTCAGTGATGTCCTGGTGCAGGCGCCTACCCCAGGGGCTGTCCTGCGCTTTCTCATCCCGCTGTGCAGATGTGTGGCAAAGCAAAGGCTCTGACACTTCTCCTCCTCACCTCCTCAGGGCCGGACTTCGTTTTCAACCCCTACCACTCCTGGTGAGCGAAGCCATGCGGGGCCTTGGGGCAGGCTGGGTGCTCCCTTTGCGTGCTGCTGAGGTGTCCCAACCCTGCTGAGCTCTGCCCTGGGCACGTGCCCTGGGCAGCCCTGGCTGCAGGGTGGGCTAGCATCTCTGCCTTCCCTGCAGCAGGTCGGTGGCGGTGGAGCTGGTGCCACCGTTCAGCATCAGCGGCTCGCTGAGCGAGGCAGGGAGCAGCTACGTGCCTTTCCACAACCAGGGACCGTGAGCAGGAGCCGGGATGTGCAGGTAGGATGTTCCCTGCTCCTCCCTGCCTGGTGGGGGTGAGGGGGTCCCTGAGGTTATGTGCTTGGGAGAAGCCAGTATTTAGGGTGGCTGGAGCAGTGGGTCTGTGCCCGGAGCATCCTCGCCTCCTCGGAGCTCTTGGTCATCGCGGCTTTCCCTGGGATAATCCCAAGGTTTTTCCTGTGAAAGTCCTCTTCACGCCTGTGGGGCATTAGGGGCTTTCCCTGGGCTCTGTTTTTGTGTGTGTGTCCCAGTGCAGACTTTGGTTTGCATTTCCTTCCCCATGCCCCTTGTCCTCAGCCTGGGATGGGACACATGTGTAGAGGCTGTGTGCTCACTGCGCAGCTTCCCCATGCAGCCTCACAGCCACCTCCCAGCACCCACAGAAAGAGCAACCAAAACCAGGCACAGGGGAATCCCTGTGTTCTTCCTTTAAAACACAGCCCCTCAGTGTGCTGGGTTTCCACTGGAACCGGTGGCGCAGTTTCTGTGTTTTGCAAGAGCTTCTCCATCTGCTCCTCACACCTGCATTCCCCCTTTGGCCCTCCTTGGCCATGGGAAGGTGCCCGGGGTCGGCCACCATCCGCATGCACTGCCATGGTTGGAGACAGAGGGAGCTGCCTTATCCCAGGCTTGCTCAGCATGCATCCCAGATGGACATCTGCCATTCCCATGACCCAGAGACACCCCATCCCCCAGGCCCAGCTGGTCCCATGCCCAGGAGACCTCGGACCCAAAGGCTGTTGGTGCATAGGGCAGTGTGAGATTTAGGGAACCAGCTAGAAGGGGTGGCAATGAACCACAGAACTGGATGGCTGCTTTTGTGCAATAGGGGAAAATCTCATGAGGAAATGAGACTGCTTCAGACTTCCCTCATCGGTGAAATATTGGTACCAGCGTGGAAATTTGTCTTCTGCACTGATAGTGAAGCAAACACCTCAGAAAGCCCCTGTGGGCCCACAAGTGCTGGCAAAGAACAGGGGCTTTAGGACTGTTTCTTCATAAACTGCTTTCTCAGAAGGAAAATGAAGAGAAACCTGGGAGACAGCATTGCTGAGTGTAGGGAAATGAGTGAGGATGGAGAGAGCCCCATCCGGCATCCCGGTAGGCAGGGGAGCACAGGCTCCCTCCCTCCTCCTTCCCATGCCCACTGTGCTGCTCCCCCCACAGGCTGTGCAGTGCTGGGGGGAAAGGTGCTGGGACACTGCAGTCCTTTGCCACAGTGCTGTGCTCCCCATTGCACAGAGAGCTGCTTGCAGGAGGAGTCAGAGCAGAGCATCCTCCTGCGTCAGGCTGGAAAATGTGAGCCTGTGGGACTTCCAGGGAACTGAGGCACTGTCTGTGCTCTCGCCTATCGGAGCCAAAGCTCTGCTCTGCGGGTTTCTGGCAAACTCATCCGGGTTCCGTTGAAACACCGCCTCCCGCTGCCCCTAGAAGCTGTTGGCTGGAGTCCTTCATGGTGAGCAGGGCCCAGCAGCACCCAGCAGTGTGCAGGATGCAGACACAGGCTGCTGTCAGGGGCGTTTGAAATGAAAACAGAAGCTGTGCTGCCTCTTGGGGACTCCAATGCCAGAGGAAGTACAACACAGAGAAAGTGAAAAGGAAGAATCCAGAGGCAGAAGAGATGGGGGCAATGGAAGGGCAGAGGATGCCCTGCCTGGCACTGCTGGTGCTGCTGCTGTGGGCACCCACTGCCTTTTGCATGACGCAGGCAGCGTGTCTCAACTGCTAGCAGTGCTACGTCAGACGTAACAGCAGGAAGTGGCCATACATCACCCACGCTCCTGACGGCAGTGATTCATGTGTTCACCTCACAAAACGTACTCCCCAAGCTGGGTTTCCAGCAGCACTTTAATGGGACTATCCCACTGTGGAGGTTCTTGCAAACCAAGCGACTTTAGGCAAAGCTCTCCAGTGCCTGTGGTCAAACATAGCCCATGGGAAGTCCTTCCCATCTCATCTTTGTTTCCATTCTGGCAGAAACCATTCCCCCCATCCCCTTGTTTTGACTGGTCCTGCTCTGCTCCTCTTCTTCCCCGCTGTGCAGTCCCCAAGCTGCTGCCCTATGGGACTTACTCTGTATCACCACAAGCTGCCCAGGTCCCTTCCCTGCTGCTCCTTTGGTGAATGTTCCCATCACATAACTCTCATCTCTGACATCTGCCTCCGTCCTTAGATGAGAGTGAAGTTGTGATGTGGAAGGACTCTTTCCCATGTGAGATACTGCCCTTTGCTGTGGAGGAAAGCCCACATCTGGAAACAGCAAACACAGCTTGACCTTAGGGGGGGGAATGTACAGATTAATAGACAAAACAGCTTTGGATGGACCACATCCTTTTTGTATTTACAAATTAAATAGAATAAATAATGTCTGTAAGCAATAGTGGCAGAACATGGACCATAGTGTGGGCAGCGCTGCCCTGGCCCATGCTGGGCTCATAGGGTGGCTGCTGCATGCATCCTGCACCCTGTTGGAGGTAGCCAGCACCCAGGGCTCTGTCACAGGGGCTGGATGCTGAAAGGTCTCTGTCAGGTCAGGAAAGTCCCTGGCTCCCTCCAAGTGAGGCCAGCCAGGGTGGGAGCTCCGTGCTGCCTGCAGCAGGATGCCTGACGTCTGTTGTGAAGGTTGGGACAGCATCAGCCCTGCGGATGTCAGATGGGAGAGCGCAGCACTCACCTGTGAAAGGAGGAGGTGGAGAGGGGAAACACAGGCTGTCAAGGATGCCCTGAGGCCGCGTGCACTGCACTGGGTAGAGGAGGCAGGATTGCACCTTGGGAGCATCCTGGTGAGTATCTTTGGGCTTGGTGGCTGGAGGAGGCAGGGACGAGCCCCTCCAGCATAGCCTGTCCCTGTGTCTCCTTAGCTTTGTACCAGAGGGAAGGTGCAGGATGGCAGGGGCTGCCAAGGCCAAAGCAGCCCCAGAAGTCATTAGACTGGTGCTTCTCCAGTGAGTGTTCACCAGGGCACCGCTCAGTTTGATGCGCTGACATCCAGGGGTTAGCAGTAGCTTATCGGAGTATCTGCTTCTGTGGGCAGTGGCTAGAAGAGGTAGTTGGGTCAGCATGTGGGGTTGCTCACAGGCCGCTGTTGTTGCTGTCCCCATTGAGCAGCTCAAGGGGTTGATTTGCAGCATGAGCCACTTGTTGGTGCTGAGGCTGGAGACAAAGGGCAGCGTACCCATGAGGTCAGTGTTGAAGATGCTCAGGTAAAGGGAGCTTTCAGCAGCTCAGGGTGGGCTCTGAAGGCCAGAAGAGCACCTAGAGCCCCAGAGCTCAGCAGACCAAGGCTTGAGGCTCTGCCTGGCTAGGAATACCCCAGACAGCGGGCTCCTGAGTCACTCTCCATGGAGCGAGGTCCTGTGTGTGGCTGTGGGGATACCCAGGAGCAGACTGCTTCAAATACCCTTTGACCACAGCCAGCTCAGAGCACTCTGTATGTAACGCAATGTCAGCGCTGCCCAGGCCCTGCAGGGATGCTGCACAGGCTGAGAAGGGCATCCCCTTGGCTGGGTCCTGCCTTGGCTCCACCGTGCCCTTGGACTGCTGCAGATACCCACGGAACTCCACGTCTTGCTGGCTGGTGTTGGGGAGGATGCTGAGCTCCCCGCTGCAGGGCTGCCTGTCCTCCATGGAGACGGTGTCCCTGGAGGAGCACGTGGGGCAAGGGCAGGAGCTCTCCAAGCTCACACCGCTGTCATCACCATTGGGAAGCTGTCGCTTGTATCCCTGGGGCTCAGTGCCCGAGGAGCAGCTCAGTTCCAAGGAGGAGGTGCGCAGGCAAATGCCGCTGTCGGTGCTGGCGCTGCTGCTGTCTCTGCTCCCTGTGGTCCCTGGCCCCAGCAGGCACACCTTGTCCTCAGGCCATGCTGGGAGGCTCCAGCCCTTCTCCTTGGGCAGCTGGGCTGTGCTGGTGCTGCTGATGGGGACACTGTTCTCATGGGGCTCCTTCTGGCACAGGAATAGCTGCTGGACGGGGTCTGCATCAGGGCTGCTTGAGGATGAGGGCTCCGGCTCCACCCAGAACGAGCTCTGCTTTATGAAAGACTTCTGCGAGGGAAAGCAAAGGGGTGGTGAGCTGTGCTTCACCCCTGCTTGTCATCTGCCTCTCCCAGGAGCTCCCCAAGCCTGCACCCTGCACCAAAAGGTGCCACGTGCTCAACCCCCTTACCAGGACGGATGGTGGCCTCATGGGTCTCTTTATGTACATGCACACCAGCAGAGCCCCCAGGAGCCCCAGGAGCAGGAAGGTGATGAAGGAGGAGCTGATGGTGCCCAGGACAAGCTCATCACCCGCTGCAAGAGAGGACATGGCAGAGCCCTCAGTGCACACAGCATGAGTGCCGGGAGGCTGAGGAGGATCCGTGTCCCTGGCTGCCAGCACTTACTGTCCCTGTGGCCAATGGTGACACACTGCTCATCGGTGCGCGTGGCGCCGGTGTGCCGGCTGGCCACGCTGGGCTCCACGCTGACGCAGTACTCTGTGTCCCAGAAGAGGTTGCTGATGTTGAACTCCGGGGAGGTCTCGATCACTTCGTACTGCAATGACCAGAGTGTGGGCTGGTACCTGAGAGCCCCAGCTCCTGCAGGAGTGCTGGTCTTGTGTGTTCCTCCCTTCTCCCCTCTTCCCTTGGGGCGCTACCAGCTAGACCCAAGCTCCCAGTGAGAACTGGGGAACATACTGCACTAAGTCATGCAGAGAAATCTTTGCCATGTCGTGGCGAGGCTCTGTATAAACTTTTACAGCAGCCTGTGCTTCAAACCGTGATTTCAACTTGAGCAGCACTGCGTGTGGCAGGTGGGGACAGCACAGCATCAGCAGCTTATCTCACCGTCCGATTGTCCCGCGCCCTCCTGATGTACACCAGGTATCGCCTCGCGTGCTTCTGGATGTCATCGTACTTCACAGTGAGGTTCCCCGTCCGGAGCAGGAGCTGCAGCTGCACATGGATGGTGTTGCCCATCACAGAGAGGCTCTGGCCTGACAGGCGCAGACTGGCTGGAAACGGGTCAGTTGGAAGAGCACATCAGGGCTTTGTGCTGCTTGCTGCTGTAACAGCCTTTGCAGCAGTGGATTGCGCTGTGCCTGTTTTCATGCAGCCAGGGCTGGATGTCCACGCTTTGTCGCTTCCCATCCCACAGCCCAGCTGCCCCCCAGGTAGGTACAAAAAGAGAGAAACCCCGCTCCCACAGGTCTTCCCAAGCAGCTTGGCACCCTGACCTCTGCCATCCTCCATGAAGTGGAGGCAGACACACAACCTACCTTCTTGTGGGAAGAAAGAGTTGGTCCTTTGCCACGGGGATGTGTGGTTTCCAGACACAGCCCTGACCCGTGCGTAGTAGCGGAAAGCAGAGTCCAGGGTGTAGTATGTGAGGTCACAGGAGTGCCCTGAGATCCTCCTGCAGTTCGGGATGGCCGTCCAGGATTGATTTGTACCATAGCTGCAGGGAGAAGCGCCTGGGTGAGAGCAGTGCAGGCAGCACTCTGCTGTCACCGCTGCCAGTATCAGATCCCAGGCAGCGCTGAGTCCCCTTGCGCCCCATTCCTGTACTCACACTTTGTGCTCCACTTCATACAGGACGTTGCTGGGGGAGTTGTGGCCTGGTTCCCACCGCAGCAGATGATGTGCTATCTCCGCAACAAAGCGCACCCGTGTTGGCCTCGCCAGCCTGTCACCTGTGGGACCGGAGGGCATTAGGTGATGCTGCATGGTTCCCATCCCACTGGCACCCGCAGGAGCTGGGCAGAGCTCCTTGGCCTTGCCTGGAGCTTGACCCCTGTGTTCAGCAGTGACCCCACAACTACACCAGAAGCACAAGGGTTTCCTGCCCCACTTCCAAGTTTCAGTGCGTGCTCAGCCCCCTCTTCCTCACTTCTGGGGAGAGCCCAGCTAAGAGGATCTGGGTGCTTTTCTGGTCCAAGAGCATAGTGTATTTGCATCCCTGACCACCCCTGCCATCTGCTAGCAGCTCGCTCTGGATTCAGCTTTCTTGTTTTGCTTCTCTGCTGTCTGACAGAAATAGACTTTTTCACACCTCCTGCCTCAGTTTTGGTATTGTCACCTTGCAGCGGAGCATTGCTAGATAACATCTGTCCCTCTCTCTATGCTTGTTTCCTCCGCAGCCGCTGCCTGCTCCTGAGCCCTGAGCCTTCCTGGGGAGGACGGCTGTGAGGAGAGCACTGAGTTAGCTGCCTGCATTCACAACACAAGGCACCGTGGTCACACTGGTGGGGATGAGCAAGGCTGATGCCTGCCTGAACAGCAAAGAAAGGCAAGTGGGGAGCGAGGAGCCCTGCCTGTGGGCACCACCAGCCTGTGCTGCCCAGCCAGCACGGTGTCCAAGCAGCCCCACTCACTGCCTGCCTGAGAGCCTTCCCCCATCCCAGTCCCCATCCCAGTGCTGGGATGTCGGCAGCGGAGCATCCTGCTGGGACCACAGGACTCAGCGTGCCAAGAGCTGCGGGCAAGAGACTCACCGTGTGTCGGCTGGGCAAGGAGCAGCGCTGTGCACAGTGCCAGGGCTGTGCCGAGGGGGTCCATGCCGGCTCAGCATCCTCTGTGTGTGCTGCACTGGGTGAGCAGGGTGCTGAGCTCTGTCCCACGGGCTCTGCGTGCCTGTTTTTCCCCTGGAGGCTGGCTCAGTGACGTCTCGGAGGCGTTAGCGCAGCAGGAGGAAAGTAGCTGTGCAGTGACTTCCCCTTCTCTTTGCTGTCCTCCCACTCACCGCAGCTAATCTGGGCCCGGGCTTGGCATTTCCTAAAAGCAGGCTTAAAGGAAAAGCTTGGGGGGCTTTTCCTCACTGCTGAGAAAGGGCGAATAGAAGTAAATCATGTGTCTGCCTCTCCCGGCTTCATTGTCTAATGAGGAGTCAAAAGCACAGCACAGGAGTGAGCTTAGCACTTAGGGTGACCTTAGGGTGCTGAGCACAGCAGTGATGTCCTGCTCCTCTGGTGATGCTGGCCTCAGGTTCTAGGACCTGAATTGCCACTAACCAGACTGGGAGTCCTCTGGTTTGCCTTCTGGTAGTCTGAATTACAACACAGGGCTTGAGGGCTTTCCTGGGGGCTGTGCAAACCCAGGGGCCCTCACATGATAAAGAGCAATTTGTCTGAAAATGAGGAATTTCCCACTGAGGAATTAGTGGAAAGGACACAGATAAGAAGAGCAAGAGAAACTGAGAGTGCGTGGGACAGCCTCAGAGCAGTGCCTGTCTTTGCAGGCATACAGGCACGGCACCTTGGGTCCCTTTGTGCAGCAGAGGGGATTCAAGAAGCCATCTGAAATGCCTCAAGTTGGAGATTTCTGGTTTGGTTTTCTCCCATCCCCTGACTCATCCTTCCTGATGGAGCCCAAGGGCCTCCATGACCTCACAGCCTTGCTAGAGCACTGTCAGGATGGGTCCAGTGGTGCCACTGGGCAGCAGGGTGTCAGGCATGGCACGGTGGCATGGCTGGCTCTTGTGGCACCCAGGGACAAGTGGGCTTCAGCTCCACTCTGCTGGGGCTATGGGGAATGAGGGCATGCGGTGGTGGTGCTGGGTGCTTGGCACAGGAAGAGGCTCTGCCTTGCCAATTCCTCTGCTGAGCACCAGCCATAGGATGGGCAGGGAGGACCTCTCCAGCAGCAGATCCCTTCCTGGTTTCACACTGGCTTCGCTTTATTCCTTGCTCTTTGGGAGCGACCTGATGCGCTGTCACTCTCCTATCAGCTTGTGAGTCAGATCTGGCGACCGCTGAACTTCAGAGGTGAAGCACAACGCGTCCCACACAAAACCGCAGCGCGTGTTTTGCGTAAGGACACCGAAGGCAAAAGCAACGGGACCAAAAATGAGGAAGGAGGGAGCCTTGTGGAAAGGCACTGTGGGGCTGGTCCTGTGGGTGAGCGCTGCGGAGGCTGCGGAGGAATGGCTGGCAATTTAGAGGAAAATGAAACAAGCTGAAGAGAAACGATAGTTCTGATGAACACTTGGATCGTGAGCAGCACAGCCACCCGTGGTGCTCATGCTGCAGCGTGCCACAGGGAGCTGGTGCTGGACACTGCGGTGCCTGCCCGCTGCATGGCTCAAGGTGTACCTGCTTCCCAGCATCCTTGTCTTGTCAGTGCTTTCCCCTCATCCTTCATAAAATGCACTTGGCATCCTTGAGGCTGCAGGATGGTGCTACCTTTGCCGCCACCAGCTCTGCTATGAGGGACTACAGGGAGAAGAGAGCAGACCCATCTTCCCAACCAGAGGCAGGCAGAGCATCCCCTGCCCGGCATGCAGCCATGTCCTGCGCCGTCCCTGCAGCCCCAGCACAGGCAGAGGACATGGTGATACACACAGACATCAGGCCTTGATGACTACCTATAGCACCTCATCAAAAGCGAAGCATCACAGGAAAGAGCAGCCATGCGTGTCAGCAGGAGAGGTTTTGAATTCATGGGTCAACAGCCCTAGAGAAAGCTGCCAAGTTTCCTTTTCATCTTAAAAATAACTGACTGATCTGTGAATAGGAATAGCGGTGTTTTTAGTGCCCTGGAAATCACCTCAGCCCAACAGCACAGCAGGTCTTTCACCAGAACCTCTGCAGCTCCTCTTTGGCTCAGCAAGGGCTGGGGGCTGCAGCAGCCCCACTATCCAAGCAGTAGGGCTGGGAACCCGCATAGCCAAGGGGCTGCCCAGGTCCATGGCACAGGCACGGGCGGTGTATGGAGCCAGAGGGCTGCTTCTGCATGGGCACAGCCCTGCCACAGGACAAAGCGCTCTGCCTGGAAGAGCAGAGTTATCCTTTCACCACTGCCTCATGCCTGGAGGTCAGAGCGGTGTGGAAGAGCTGCTGGGCTTTCCCAGGCCGTGGGTGCTATTAGCACCTCGTTTGGCTGGCTGGGAGGGCAGGAGGGAGCAGCAGGGCTCCTAAGGGAGGTTACCAGAAAGCAGGATTTCATGCGGGAGGTGCGCACCATGCGACATTTAACATCAGGTTGCTGGGGTCAAGCCCAGATGCAGGGTTCCCTGTAACTCACTCTCTGTAGGTGGCTTTGCAGAAACACCAACGAGCAAATCATTCCTGGAGCTGCCACCTGGACCTGCTCTCTGAGAACCCCTTCTCAGAAGAGTATGTGCCAGCTAGCACACGCACACAGGCAAGGCCAGCTTAGGGCAGCCCCATCCGAAACCTTCTGGTGAGCCCTCACATCCCAGTGGGACAGAGACCTGCAAATGCTGTTAGTCCTGTGTGCGAAAGCTAGAGGTGAAGAGTGTGAACTGACCCCTCTGGGAAGGGATGGGATGGAGAATTCTGAGGCAGTGGGATCCATCCTGGGCTTTTTAGCCTTGAAATCAAGGGGGCTTTGAAGCAAGTTTCCTTCAAGTTTGGATGGCCCTGCTGCCTCCTGCCCTCCCGATGAGCAGGTGTGGGTGGGGAGCAGATGAATAAGGGACTTATGCTATGATTAATGCCAACAGAAATGTGCCTGGAAAACAGTGTCAGGATGGGGCTCACGGGAGGCACTGCACTACCAAACAGAGCCTCCTGGAACTGGGACATCCGAGAGGTTTCCTTCCTCCTTGCCGAGCCACACGAGGACACTCTGGGCTTCTCAGCCACCTGGGGTCCACAGGATGGTTTCGCTGGGATGGACACGGCTGTGCTTCCCTTCCTCTCCCTCGGATGGAGCAGGAGAGGTGCCGAGTGGGCACAGGGTGCAGAAGGAGAGCCTTGAGAAGGGACCCCAGTGCCCAAGATGCTGCTCATCCTCAGGGCCAGACCTCCGCTCCTGCAGCCGAGGCTCCTGCCCAGCGCTCCGCATTGCCTGGCTGCTGGAGCCGGCAGCAGAGCAGGTGTTTTGCAGGCTGTGCCTCGAGCAGTTGGGAAACAGGCTGGTCAGACTGGTTTCCCTCCGCGCCCGGCGCTGGCACTGACGTACTCGCCCGCTCGCCAAACACATTCTGCCCCGTCCCCACGGACCTGACTTCGCTCCGCACGGCGCTGCGCGGCGAAGGATGGCTGTGCCGGAGCTGTGAGCACAGCCCAGCCCTGCGCCAGCCCATGGACCTGAAACCCTCTCTGGTAAGGCATGGGTAGCGCTGACCCGGCCCTGTATCCGTATGGACCCGCTTTCCTTAGGGGTTGGTGGAGGGCCCGGTTTCTCCTGCTCTCTGGGGCGTTCCCTTGCTGCCGGCAGGGAGAAGGATCTGGATGGAGCTGCCCATGGGGCTGCTGCCTCCCGCATCCCTCGGCACATGGAGGGAGGAGGAATGCCGCCAGCATTCCCAGTGCCACCCTGTGCCAGCAGAGGAGGCCTTAGGGCCCCTGGCACAGCTGCTGTTCCCCACTGGAGTGAGTTTTGAACCAGGGGAATGGGCTGGTGGGAGCCAGTGCCGCTTGGCACCCATGGCAGCTGCACCGCTGGCATTCCCACAGCACGTCGGTAGCAGTGCAGCACACTGGTGCTCTCCTTTCCTGCTCTCCTGCAGTTTTCCCTGTGCTTTTTGGGGCTGGGTTGCCCAGGGCCTGCTTGGTCTCAGCTGAGCATCCTGTCATGGGGAAAACATCCATCCCCAGCCAGGCACGGGGTTCAGCCCGCCCGGGCGAGGCGGTGGGTATTTACTGCACCATCTGGAACGTGCAGACTGGCAGTGATGGGGTGGATGGGGTTCAGTGGGTTGGCCTGCCCCCAGCACCGCTTAGCAGTGCGATCCCAGCTCTGGGTACCACCAAAAGAAGGCAGCAGTGCTGTGTCTTGGTGAGAGCAGGGCAGGAATTGGCATGCCCACGTATGGAGGCAATTACCTGATACTGGACACCCATACTGGGCCACCCTGGTTTTGTCACTTGGGTTAAATGATCCATTAGGAGTCTTGGGTGCCACCCTCATCTCTTCATCTTTCTGTGCCTCGTCTGTGGATTACTCACCCCCTAGAACATTTTCTGATCCCTCTGCCTAAAGAGCTGCTCACACGCGCATAGAGCAAGCTGTCCCTGGCTGTCAGGGCTGACTCAGTCGATGGCACTTGTCATCTGCACTAGAAAATGGCCCTTATGTGCTTCGGGATTTCACTTCCCTATGTGTTGCCCCAATGTGGCACCCAGCGGGAGCATCCTCCTGCAGCTCCTGCCTGATTTGTCCCTGAAGATGGGGATCTGCCCCTCGAAGGGAGGCACCATAGGATGGGTATCACCAGGAGGGAGCAGGAGCTTTCCCAGGCTAGGGAGGGTTGTGTGTCGGGTGAGTGTGAGGACAATGTCACTACTGTGTGCTTGCTGAGCACAATCTGCTCTCTACAACCATGTTAAGAGATGATTCTCTACCTGGAACAATGGCAGCTGCTGGCACAGAAATGGAGGGGGGTTACCAGGTGCCCTGCACAGCCCTGATAGCACCGAGTGCTACAGAGTGGCTGCAGCTGCCATACTGGATCCGTGCTGATAAGAAGGGGATCAGCTATTTAAACTCAGCTGCCTCTGAGCCCAGAGCTGGGTCCTGGTTCTGGTTGCAACACCTCAGGTGTTGCCTGGCTTCCACGCTCCCTCCCACTCTGAAACTGGCTGCTGGCTGGTTTCCCTGCCTTTCCTCCCATCATGCATAGATCCTGAGCCTCCGGCCAGGACCATCCTGCCCCTGGTGATTACATTCTGCTGCAGATTTGTCGGCCTTCCCTCTGTGGCAGTGAGTCCCAATGGATGGAGGGTGGGCAGTGCAAATGGTAGTTCAAGGTACAGAGGGGATGGGCTTCTGCGGTGCTGCTGTCTGTGGCTTAGGTGCTTTACTTACAGCAGAGCACATGTGATGGCTTTAGGCCCATGGCAGGTATAGGAAAGGGCACAGCCAACATACAGGCACTGTCAGCACCTCCTCCAGGCCCAGGAGTGAGGCAGAGTCCTCCTGCACCCCCAACATCCCTATTCCCGGCTATTGGAAGGTCAGCCCTGCCATGGGAAGGAGCTGGTTGTGCCCCCTCCCCATGCCTGGCTTTCAGACACCCACCACAGCAGCACCTAATGCTCTGGTGGCTGGTGGAGGATGTTCAGAACAGGGCTCAAACCACAGCCACACGAGCGCGATAAGGCATGGCTCCGGGTCTGACTTTTACTCAAAAGCCAGCAAAGGATGAGTAAAGGGTTTGTGGGCAGAAGTCGCTGCTCACTCACCAGGGTAATGCACGTTCCTTAACAGAAATACCTGTGTGAAGCCACTGCAGTTTGTTCTGTGCTGCAGTAGCTGTGCAACAGCAACCAGTTATACTGGTTACCAGGAGCCTGTGGTGAGAGTTTTATGAGCTTTGGTGATAGATCTGAAATAAAAACCCCTTGGACTTTAGCCTTTGGAGGAAATAGGTAGCTAATAGGTCACCTGTGTTTCCTGCTAAGGAGGGTTAAGTGCAGTGTAACCTATACCATAGTTAGGCATTGATTTCAAACCTATGCACACTGGAGATGGCAATGCTTTAGCATCCACCAGCACTGGCGTATTGACGGAGCTGGAAAGATTTGTCCTTTATAGCACTAATTCTGCTCGCCTGTTAGCTGAAGGGTTACCCTTGCTGCAGGATGTGGCATGGCAAGTACCAGATGTGGAGATAGGATACAAATTGCAGTGTAAATGGTACTGTGCAGGTATTGACAAAAACCTCATTGATACTTGGAAGGGAGAAATTCTTTTCCTAGGAAGGGTTCCTGGCATCCACACATTGCTTTGTTTCTACAGAGGAGCAGCACCTGCTGCAGCTCTGGCTCTCTTACTGTTTGCATCCCCTTTCTAGCAATGGCACTAAGGTTCCCCAGGGATGTTTCATGGTGTGCAGTACGTGCTGCAAGAACTTGAATCCCACTGGCATGACTGTCTAGGCTTATTAGGGGAGGACACTGCAGGCCTCCTGTGCCAGCCCAGTGCCACAGAGCACCAAGGAGCTCCCCAGCACCTTTGGGAGAGCCATGAGAAGCCAAGCCTGCATGGAATTCAGGTGTAGGGAAACTGATCTTTGGCTCCAGGCTGAGCAAATCCAGCCTTGTTACTGCTGCTGATGGGAAGAGATAAGGAGGAGTGGACGATGCCGTGAAACACAAACTGCCTCTGCTCCTCCCATTGGATGCAGGAGACCAGAGAGCTGCTGGGAGTCCCCTGATGGGATGGGGAGGTGGCTCTTGGTGGCTGGGAGACATCGGCGGTGGCCATGCCCAGTGCCCGCAGGCGGCAGAAGGAGCTGGAGCCCGTGGTGCTGTGCCTGTGGCTCCATACCTGATGTTCCCTGCTGCGAGCGGCTCCTGAGGCACAGCAGAGGAGCTGGCTGTGTCCTGTGATGCTGAGGCGGGTTCTGTGCGGGGAGTGCGCGGCCATGCCGGCTGCGTGACTCAGGGGATAATGCCCAGGAAGTTACACCACCGCATAGCGAGAGAGGGCACAGCCGGATTTACAGAGCATGATTCCCAGCAGGAAACACAAGGGTAGAGGAAAACCAGCTGGTAGGGGGTGACTTGGCTGCAGTGCCTCCCGCTCTGCCCAACATCCCCATCCTCTCTGCCCATCCCAGAGCCGTGCACCATCCCGGGTGCTGCTCCCTGGCTTGGCAGGGAAAAGGGATGCTTCTGCTTACCTGGAAGTGTCGCCTCTAGCAACTGCAGGGCCAAAACCCAGACACAGGCTTCCAGAGGGACGTGTTTGAGCTAACTGCTGGCTGGTAAGAGTTCCCTGGGAGGTGGGGCTGCGTGTGGGTACCGAGCTGCTCTCTGCTGCCAAAGGATGCAGAGACTTCTTTAGGGCTGGATGTAGCCCAAATCCGACTGGCTTCCCTTGAGCAGGCTGGTGTAAACGTGGTTTGTTGCGGCTGTGTGGTGCTGGGAGACAGCGGGCTGAGGAGAGAGGCAGTTGGGTGACCTGCTGAGGACAAAGCCCAGGAGGGGATGTCACTGCTGTGTGCTGGCTGGTGGTGCCACTGCCATCCCTCTAAGGCACGCAGCCATTTCTTACTGCTAGGGATGCATCGGAGATTTTACAAGGGGCAGAGGAAACAGGATTTGATTTGGGCTTTGTACGTAGTTCATTTCTGAAGGAAAATGTGAGGCTCTTGCTTCCGCAGCTGATGGAGCACTTGGAAGAGTGTATCGTAAGGAAAGGAAACAAACAGCATCTCTTAGAAATCCATGGATCGGGAGTGACACAACTGCAGAGCAGCATTCCAGGATGCAGGATGTTTCAGGGCTTGGAAAACACCGATTATTAAGTCTTACTAAATAACAACTGAAAATTGCCATGTATTTTTCAGATGGCTAATTAAGGACAGATGCATAAATTGGGGCACTAGCCTCGTGGAACTGGGCCACGATGTGACTGACCTGATGCCAAATACCCAGCTGATCTCTCTGATCAAAGTGAGCAGTTTGGGAGATTCGGCCAGCAGCCTCCTAAAGGGGTAAAGCTTTGTGACAAAGAGGTTTTCAGCTGTCCCAGGTGGGGTACAGCTCTGGCTTCGTGTATAAAAGAGGCAATAACAGCAGTAACTATCCATGTGGCCCGTGGTGCGGTGGAGGATCAGTCACTGCAATGGATGGCCGTGCTGGGGAGTTTGGCTCCATGTCCTAGGCAGCAGGGCAGCAGCTCTGCTGGGCATCAATCATTGCTAGTAAGGGTGTCCTCTGCCTGCAGACCACTGCATCGCCCGGCAGTGTGCCTCCCAGCCTCCATGCCTCTGCGGCCCGCAACATCTTCGGTTCCCGACCCCTGAGGCCTCGAGAAAACGTCCTCTGCACCAGCTTCAAGCCCTACAGCCCGGAGTCCAGCCCAGCCCCGGCCCCCTGCACGGCCTGTGAGAGCACACGTAAGAGCATGGTGCTGGGGGTGATCCCTGACCTCCCTGGCCCTAGGGTGGGGAGGGATGGAGGGAGGCAGGGAGTGGGTGCCTGTGCCCATTGCTGGCACAAGCCTCAGCCACAGGATGGTGCTTCCCAGGGCTGTGAAAGGTGTGGGGGGAAAGGGAGAGGACAGAGACCATGGCAGGATGGCAGAGTGCCATGGGGCAGTGTGGGGCGTGCAGTGTGCATGGGGAGCCAGGGAGCTCCTGGCATGTACGAGTGGGCAGCAGGGTCTGGGCACCCTGGGGACACAGCGGCTCCCCCTGACCCTGCCTCTGCCCTGCTGCCAGGCTCCTCCATGTTCAGAGCTCCCTGCATGAGCCAGCGACGGCTTGTGCTCATCTTCTGCGTCTCCATCCTCATCGCGCTGCTCGTCGCCCTCATCCTCCTGTGTGAGTGGGGTCCCAGCCCGGGGTGGTGCAGGGCTCCCTGGGGATCAGCAGAAGGTGGCACATCTGTGCTGGGAAGTGCCACGGGAAAACCCCGGTGCCGGGACACCGCAGGCAGAGAAGCTCCCTTCCCATTCCCTGAGCGTTCCTGACATCTGGTGGACAGGCAGGAGCAGGATTGCCAGGGAAAGGAGATCCGCCTCTTGGGCTGGCTGCCGTCTGGGGGCTTGCTTCAGCTGGAACCCCAGCAGCATGCCCATTCACCCTCCCCGAGACAGCGGGTTAGCAGGCAGGACCTGTCAAAGTGCAGTCCATAGCTGGAACAGGCACACACACTGGGGAATTCAACCTTTGAAACATCTTGCTGCTGGTGAGCTTGATGCAAGCTAGGACTGGGTAAAGTGAGAGGTTAAGTGGGGTTAATGGTGCTGGGCTGGCATAGGGATGCTCAGAGTGGTCCAGTCCTGCAGCATTTCAGCCTGGCCTCAAAGCCGGCGCTGCTCCCAGCTCACCCCTAGTGTTTGGGGGTGCCCCATGCACCAAGACCTCCTCCAGGCTCCCGTCTGGGTGGCTCACGGAACCCTTGCCCCCAGCGAGCCCCTGCAGCAGCTGCAGCCTCACCGCAGCGTTCACTGCTTCCAGTTATGTTCTGGCGGTCACAGACGGGCATCGTGTACAAGGAACCTGCTGAGAGCTGCAAGGACAACCCCGTGCGCTGCAACGGCATCGTCGACTGCTCCCAGAGGAGCGATGAGCTGGGCTGTGGTGAGGCACCGGGACCTGGGTGGTGGGAGCGAGGGGAGCCCCTGTGCTCTGGGTACCACTGACCCGCCTGCTCCATCCTGCAGTGCGCTTCGCGTCCGATGAGTCCTTGCTCCAAGTCTATTCCAGCACGGAAAGCCAGTGGCTGCCAGTGTGCAGCAATGCCTGGGATGAATCCTTCTCCAGAAAGACCTGCCAGCAGCTGGGATTTCAGAAGTAATTCCCTGAGGATGGGCTGTTGTCTTGGGCAGTGGAGCCCTGCCAACCCCATGAGCATTGCTCTGGCTCTATTGCCCCGGCTGGGTGCACGGTCTGCTGCGCTCTTTCCCCAGCACTGCACTTCTCTGCTGGAAGGCTGTGCCTGGTGCTGCTCTGGGTGTTCCACTCTGTCCCCCTTTGAGTGTGCTGGGACTGGGTGGTCAGTGCCTGGCGGGGGGGCCCTCACTGCTGTCTCCTCTCACCTCCCAGTGCCTCACAGACTGAATTCATTCCCCTGCACATCTCTGGCAAGAGCCTCACGGTGACCAGCGAGCACGAGACCATCCAGCAGAGCCTCAACAGGTACCCGGCAGCGCTGCCTCCTGCCCCTGCCCCGGTGTGGTGAGGCTGCGTCTGAGGCTGTGTTCCCCCTTCTCTCCTGCAGCTCGCAGTGTCTCACCGGAAAGTACGTCTCCCTGCGATGCACAAGTAAGGGCCTGGCTGGCAGGGCAATGGCCAAGGGTAGGAGCTGCTTTCCTCCCTTCTTTGCGCAGGGTTGGGCAAACAGAGTGCATTTCCCAGCAAACCTTCTGGGTAATAGAAGACTATGATTGCATTGCCGTGGTGTCCACTGGCCCCTATGGCTGCACAGAGCACTGCTGGTGCCTGCGGGTGGTGGGGATGCTGTGCACGGCCCCCTCCAGGCTTTGCCTTCTCTCTGGGCCCTTCTCTCAGCCCTGTTCTTCCCTCC
The DNA here is from genome assembly GCA_032466535.1 of Forpus xanthops. NCBI lineage: Eukaryota > Metazoa > Chordata > Aves > Psittaciformes > Psittacidae > Forpus > Forpus xanthops. The sequence goes on from JASSUY010035677.1 coordinate 32,050, forward strand.
AGCCTGTGGGCAGAGGATTTCTGGCCGGATCATTGGAGGAAAGGAAACCTCTGTTAGCAAATGGCCCTGGCAGGTCAGCGTGCAGTACGGGCCCGTTCACATCTGCGGTGGCACCATCATCGATGCACAGTGGGTCCTCACTGCAGCCCACTGCTTCTTCATGTGAGTGCTGCTGCAGTGCTGCTGTTTAACCACTGCTGAGGGCCCTCTCTCAGGCACTCAGCCCAGCCCCATGTCTCCTTGCTGCTTCCACCTCTCCCTGCAGGAACAGCATGAAGATCCTCAATGACTGGAAGGTGTACGGTGGGGTCTCGGACCTCAAGCAGCAGGCAGAGGCCATCCCTGTCTCCCAGGTCATCATCAACTCCAACTACAGTGATGATCACGATGACTACGACATCGCTCTCATGAAGCTCTCCAGGCCGCTGGCGCTCTCGGGTGAGGCCTTTCAGCTTGCTTTGTTGTAGTGCTGGTGTTTGGGGGGATGGAGAGATTCTGGCGATGGGCAGGAGCAAGAGGCAGCTCTGTCCCCTCATGAGAAACCATTCCCTGGGCTGCTGCCAGCTGGAGCATCCCGCTCTGCGGTGGCCATGGTGCCTTCCCATGGTTGGGAGCAATCCCATCCTGCCCTGGCAGGTCCTGGCACTCACAGTGCCATGGGCTGGGGGTCCAGCAGAGGCCCTGCCCGGATGGGCACAGAGGGGAGTGCTCCCTGCACACCCCCCTCCTCCCTGGCCACAGGGCTGGTGACCGCAGCAGGAGCTCTGCTCCCTGGTGACTCATTCCTTCCTCCTCGCCTGGTTTTCCTCATGTCCCGCTCCAGCTCAGGTTCGCCCAGCCTGCCTCCCCATGTACGGCCAGCGATTCCAGACCGGCAGGTCCTGCTTCATCACCGGCTTTGGGAAGACCAGGGAGAACGAAGGTGAGGGAGGATGCGGGCTCTCCTGCGTGCTGCAGCGTGCAAGAGGGGCCAGCGTGGCTCTGCTGTGGTACTCGAGCTGCTCCCACAGTGCAAGAAGCCAGCTTCTTCCCTCACTGCTGAGAAGCGCTGGTGCTGGGGGGGTCTCGGGTGTGTTGGGGGCACAAGGCCCACCCTGCCCCACAGCTCCTCCTGCCTTGCAGATAACACGTCCCCGAAGCTGCGGGAGGCCGAGGTGAAGCTGATTGACTACAAGATCTGCAACAGCGACAAGGTGTACGAGGGGTACCTGACCCCACGGATGATGTGTGCCGGGTACCTGCAGGGAGGGAAGGATGCGTGCCAGGTGAGCTGGGGCACGAGGTCCCCCAGGGGCAGGTGGGATGATGGTGTCCTTTGGCCGAGTACCAGCAGAGGAGCATCCCCTGTATCCTCCGTGACAGGGTGACAGCGGAGGACCCCTGGTCTGTGAGGACAACGGCCGCTGGTATGTGGCTGGGGTGACGAGCTGGGGGACAGGATGTGGCCAGAAGAACAAGCCTGGTGTGTACACACGCGTGACAAAACTCCTCAACTGGATATACAGCAAGATGGAGGTGAGGTGATGCGTCAGGGCCGGGGCACTTGTCAGGTGGATCTGGGTGCATTGAGAGGGGCTGTTTCCCAGCCCATCACCACTGCTATTCCCTCTCTCCCTTGCAGAGTGAGAACGACTAACACCAGGATGGACACTTGTCTGGGCTGTGCTCTCGGGCCAGCACAAGCCCCTGCCCTGGGTTGCTCCTAGGGCACGATGCTGCCAGCAGATCCCTCCACCTCTCTCTGGACTGTGCGTGCAGCCAGGGACCTGCTGCTGTCCCCAGCCTCTGCCACTACAGCACCTGCAAAGTGACTCTGTCCTCGTGCCGAGCGAGGGGCCTGGTGGCAAATCATGCACCCAACCCCGGTCCCACAACGGCTTCTCTGGTGCTTCTCATGTAAATAGATGTGTCCGGACTGGGGTGTCCTGAGTGCTTCCTGGAAGGATCAGCGGGTCAGGGGCTGCTGACATTGCCTGCTGATCCCATGGAGGTGGTGGATGGAAGCAAGGAGCAGGACTGCCATGGGATGCCTGTGGCTGGTCACAGTTGTGCTGCTCTGGGGTGCAGCATGGTGCTGCTCACACCACAGGCCATGCTCCCTGTGTGCTCCATGGGGGCTGAGCAAAGGGCAGCCCCGAGGAGCAGCAGTTGCTCATGTTGGCAGGTAGGTTTAGGAAGTGCCTATAAGATAAAGGCCTGTCTGTGCATTTCCCATGCCATGGATAGGGTCAGCTCTCGCTCCAAGACTGTGTGCGGCTGGGCTCTGTTTCTGCCTGCTCGAGGAGGATGTCAGCAGCAGCATGGGGCAGGTCTGCTCTCTGGGCTGTCACAGAGGCCAGCAGCAGCCAAAGGCAGAGGTGGAGCGTGATGCAGACCAGCAACCTCGAGGGCAGAGCCAGCCCTGGACCTCGCTGTTTGACCATGCTGGATTTCTTCCGTTACCTCCTTGGCCACACCAGAGTGGACACACGTTAACCCCAAGGAAACAAGTGCCAGCATCTCGCTGTGGACGCTATAGGAGACCTCCAGGTTGTCTGTGCAAGTGCCTGTTGGGTGAGCAGAGGCTGCTGCCCTTGCTGAGGCTCCTGTCCCAGATGTGTGGTCAGCGGCACAGGGGTCCTGGTTTGCTTGGCTACTGCACTCAATAAACGTTTTGGTAGTGCCCTGTGTGGAGATGGCTCTTTTGGAGTGCCCAGATGCTATAAGAGCTGCAGGAAGGGCTCTGTGGATGCTGCGGAGCAGGATAAAACACTCTCCTGAGGAGGCTGCACAGCCTCTGTAATTGCCCTGTGTCAGAGGAATGGCAGTAATGAGCGTTTCACATCAAATCCTCCTTGGGAGGAGGAAAGGTCGCTCGCACTGGTTCCTTGTAACCCGTCTTCTTGCAGCTGAAACTTTAAAGGCGGGATTGCTGCTTTGGGGAGCACACTGAAGTAGTCTAACGCTGCTTCACAAGCCTGTCTGTGCCAGCTCCAGCTGCGGTGGTCCCTTCCCTCCCCTGCATGGAAGTGGGATGCCCACCTCTGCAGCCATGGCTCTCCCTCCTTGGGAAGGAGAATGGTTTAGTGTGTGGAGCAGACCCTGAGCAAAGGCTCGGTGCTGTGGTGTCCGTGTGTCCCGCAAAGGAACTGCAGACGTCAGCTCTCCAAATGGTGTGAGTACCGAGCAGCTTGGGCCAGGCAGCCTGGCTTCTGACCTGCATTCTGTAGTGTGGCCATTGGAACTACATGATGTTTAGGTCCTTTCCACCCTAACCATTCTATGATTCACTGGGCTCTTTGTGGCCTGGGATGGCTCATTTCTCATAAGTATGTTTGAGATGCAAAGATGGGAAAATTTAGGGTGCATGGGCTGCTGTAGGCACATCCCCATCTCACCTCCTGGGAGCATCCCCTGGCTTCCTAGAACGGGATGCCTGCTGTGGAAAAGGTTAGCTGCAGACAGGGTGCTGTGGTTTGCATTTCAGTGTTGGGACAGCAGGTCCAGCCCCGACATATGTGTGCAGAAAGCACCCAGCCCTCACTGGGACTTGGAGCAGGCCGCAGTGTGCAGGGAGGTGCTCAGCAGCTGCCCTAGACCTGGCCCCAGACAATGAGAGGTGTTGCCTTTTGGGAAGCACTGAGTCAACCTGACCTCCAAGTGCTTCTCAGAGCAGCAGCACACAAACCTCCCAGGGCATGGGTGAGCCGCCAGCACTGGGCAAGGGGCTGTTCTCACTTCATAATGCCTCTGCTGCTCAGTCAGTTAGGGGGGAAGAACTTGCTGCAGGCAATAATGCTGCCCATAGCTCAGGCCAGTGAGGGATGCTCCCGGAAATGATGCACATGGACGACCTGCCCCTCTGCTGTGAATCTCAGAGATTATTGCTCTTCTGCTCCTGAAATAGCCTCTCAAAGCAGAAAAACTACTTCAACAAATTAATTTACTGCTTCTAAACACCCAGTGGTGTTTCCTGCCCGCCCCACAGAAAGGTATGCTGTGCTTGCCCAAGGGATGAAGTTTTCTAGCCACATCAGAAGTGATCGGTTTCTCATGAAGCTGCTTTGGGGCATCTTCTGAGATGAGGGGCTCCGAGTGTGGCCCCACATCTGTCTGTTTCCAGTCCTCTGTGCTTTGGAAATCATAGGCCAGCGTTCCCAAGGGCTGCGAATGCCAAAAAGGCAATCTGGCGGACACCGTGTGAATTACCGCCCCTCAGCAGCCGCTCATCCCAGTCTCTCCTTTTATAGCCCTTGTTCCGTTGTGTCCTACTGCTGTTTGTAGGCTTTCAGGGATGATGTTTCTCTACAAAAATGTTTTTTTCCATAGTTTCGGATTGGTTCCCTTCCACAGGCGGTAACATCATCCCTTGGCACGGAGTGCTGGACTTGCAGCTTGTGCAACACCCACCCTGGCTGTGCTGGCCTAGGGAGCACAGCCCTCAGCAGCTCCAGCACGGTCCGGTGCTTGGCTGTTGGTTGTTCCGAGCACAAGGGATTTAAGCTGCTGCAACATGATGTCGTTGGGTTAAACGCAGCCATGTGGCTACACACAACTTTTGGCACTGCTCGGTTCTCGCGCAGGGCTGCATTGCCACAGAACGAGCAGTTTGCAAGCTTGGTGAAGGGAGAGAAGGGAGAGACCTCAAAACTGAAGGGGAAAGCTCTGGAGAGCAAGAGGCTCCTTCCCTATTCCCTGCCAGGCCTCACTGCACCTGCTCCATGGCTCCTATTGACACAGATAGCATGAAGAGCTCAGCCCGGCATCGCCCGCCTGGCCTCGGGGCTGTTAGCACACATTGCACCAGAAAAGATACGGCCCAATTTCGCCAGTAAATAAATGATGGCTCGGTACAGTTCCCTCTCTGCAGATGAGATGTTTAGCATTAGCAACTGCTGGAGCAGCACGGAGGACCCATCACTTCCTACCTTCACCTTGGGGTCTCTATTTCAACATCAGCTGAGGGGCAGATAGGGTCAGAGAAGCCCAAAATTTGATTATAACTGCTTGATCCCTGCCTCACTCCCTGCAGGGTGGTACACAGCCTTATCGTGTTATCCCTACGTATTAAGGAAACTTGACGTTGTCCAGCTCCTCTCTGTTGGCCTGTATCTCTTCATCCCTCTGAATAATTGCCTTGAAATGCCAGTGCTGGTTTATTTTCCTTTTATATTTTACTGGAATCAGGGAAATGGATGCATAATGGACTCCATGCCATAGCCCGATTCCCATCTAAGATGCATTTGAGTTATTAAGGAATGAACCAGGTCAGCGGTGACAGCATCACTCAGGTGTTTTTACAAGAAGAAATGGCTCTCCAGGGCAGCAGCAGGAGCCATGCAGACAGGGGGGTGCCAGCCTGGCTCAACAGAGCCCCCTCACAGCACTCTGCCATGCCCAGCAGTGCCCTCAGCTGCCCCTGGCCAAAGCCTATGAGAGCCTCAGTGGCTCCAAGCAGGACCAGGGCTCTCCTCCCTGCTCTGCCTGGCCAGGCACATGCATTCCCTCCGGGGACTGTGCAGGGCTATATAAACACATCTCCCTCCCGGATCTTGCTCCTCCCAACATGCCCAGCTGTCCCAATGGGAATCAACTGGCAGGTGTCCACGGAGCTTGGTGACAGCCTTCTCTGGGTGCTCTGTCTTGGCTGAAGTACCTGCTGCTTCCTGACCTGCTCTGCCTGCGCCCCAAAGGGTCTGGTTTTCTGCAGCTGGATCTGGGGGACTCAACGCAGGTCCTGAGCTCTCCTGAAGCCAAACCAGGTTCTACCACCACCGAGCCTGCCCTAGCTGCCCGCTGCCCAGCAGGTCTGGCAAGGGTGACCCCAAGATGTGACTGAGCAACGGGACTTTAGCCCTGTGAACTGGCCACATGCTTTGGAAGCGCAGGGGCCCTTTCCCAGCAACACCCTTCTGCTCTTGAAGCGAGAAAGAAGTTTGTGCACCATGTTTACACAGCCGTCCTATCAACCCCATTGAAGCCCCGGCAGCCTGTTGCTCAGCTGCCGCTCCTCCCGCTGCCTCCATCCCAGCTGCTCAACGCGGGCTGAGCCCTGCTCTCGGGGGCGGACACGGATGTTCCCCACCCTGAGGAGCGTTTCCCCTCCCGCCTGCTCCTCGCACGCCCTTCCTGCGGGGTCCCTCCGCCCACGAACCCCACTGTAGTGGGGCGCATCCCTCCCGCCCCGATCCCCGTCTCTGGCAGGGACACTCCGGGGCGGCCCCACTCTGTTACGGGGGACCCGCGGCCCCATCCCCGCTCTCCGGGGGGGCAGTGCCGGGCTGACCGCGCCCCCCCGCCGGCGGCAGGCACCGCCTCGTCCCGCCCCGCTCCGCTCCGCTCCGCTCCGCTCCGCTCCCCTTTGTGCAGCCGCCCCGCTCTGCGCACACGCTGCCCGCTCCGCTTCCTTCGCACCCGGTACCGCCCGGAGCGCCGGGGGGGGGTATAGCCCAGCCCGGTCCTGCCCGGTCCTGCCCGGTCCTGCCCGGTCCTGCCCGGTCCGGCTCGCAGAGCTCAGGTGGGTCCCGCCGCTGCCGTTGCTCCCGGCGGAGCACGGCCCCGCGGTAACGGGCTGCACGGGGCGGGTCGGGAGCTCTGCCGCGGTGAACCCGGCACAGCCCCGCTCGGGGGGCAGCTCCTGGT
>JASSUY010035679.1:0-35262 GCA_032466535.1 Forpus xanthops
CCCTCTGGCAGTTAAAGCCATTCCCCTCTCCTGTCCCTCCATCCCTTGGCCAAAGCCCCTCTCCAGGTTTCCTGCAGACCCTTCAGGCACTGGAGCTGCTCTAAGATGTCCCCTTAAGGAGCCTTCTCTTCTCCAGCAGCCCAGCTCTCTCAGCCTGGTTCCAGAGCAGAGCTGCTCCAAAATCACTTCTGTATTAATCTCCCTATCCCTTTTAGGGGGCTTAGCAATCTTAAAAAGCTTGGATTTAACACTCACCCTTTACTAAGGGAACTGCGTAACTAAGTTCAATACTAACTACTAGTAGAGATGATGAACAAAGTGAAGGAGCCAGTCCCGAGGGCCATAACATGGTCCTATTTCTCTATAGGCTTTGCATCCACACCCAAAACACACATGGGCTGGGTCCTCTTGCTCACTTACCTCTTCAGTCCACCCCGGCTTTTGGGAACATCCTGAATCAGCTTTTTGTGGTACTCCATCAGCAGCTCATGGAGCCGATCCTCCTTCCTCTCGCTGTCACCCACCGTCCTCGCCGTCAGCTCCAGCAGCTCGGTGCTGGTCTGGAAGAGCCTGCAGGCGTAGCATGTGGACTTGGCAGTTTCCATCTTGTCTCCTGTCAGCACCCAAACCTTCATGCCAGCTGCGTGCAGAGCTTCAATCGTCTCTGCCAACTGCTCCTGCAGCCTGCGAGAAGCAGCAAAGCATCACTCCATGGGCTGGGCCTTGCTTCATCTACATAACCCTTACTCTGCAGGTAGAAAACACCAGCTCAAGACAAGCTGGTTGATCATCCCCTGTGCTGGAGAGACCACTGCCATAGGAATAAGGATTAGAAGTCAGCAATCCCAAATTGTTATTTGCAGCCAAAAGAAGCAATCACTGCTTTATACTGCAAGACCTCAAGTCAAGAGTAAGAGTTTAATTTACACATGCAGTTACTACATCTGCAAGTGAAATGGGATCTGTTTTGATGTGCAAATTAATGCTGCGTGCTTAATTCACCCTCTAGAAGCTCGAGTACTTCCATAGTTTCATTAATAAATCCTTATTCTTACTACACCAGCCAATTTTAGCAACTAGGGCACTGTGTAATGGTTGTGCCATGGAGTAATTAATTGTCCTGGACACTTCCAGCATCTGCATGGATGCTCAGTTCCACCACAGCGAGGCAGGGAGAACCCACGGATACCATAGTGCTGGTGGTGATGGTCACCTCTTTACCTGTCCTCTACAGCTGTAGCCCCAATCAAGTGCATGTCTGCTTCTGTGTCTTCAAAAACCTTTGCCATCTTTTCCTCCCTGTCCTGCAGAGCCATCTTTGCTTCATTCAGTTGTTTGTCTATTTTGTCATACTCCTTCTGAGTGAGTTCTTTGAAGGCCACACACAGGGTTCTGTAGCCATCCTGGTAGGGAAAAGAGGGAAAATAAAGTGGGCAACTGCTCTAAAAGCAGGTTTTCTACACTCTTCGCTTGAGGGTTACTGCTTTCCTTCACCATCAGTGCTTCCTGTCAGCACTGACCCTGACAGCAATGACAATTTGCTGGCTTAGAAGGCCAATTTCTCTGTTTATGCAGTAACTTCTTCCTATCAGAGCAACCTTGGTTATGATTAATGTGTGCATCTAATATGGCAGAGAGAAGGACCAGTGCTGGGAGTGTGCATCCAGCAGGGAGAGCAGTGACCACGACTGGGACCAGGCACTTCTCTCCCCAGAGTAACCAGCCTGCTCTTGTTATGTCTATTTTTAACTGGCATGGGAGATGCTTGAACACAACTTGTGATGGAGACCATATAAGTAAACCAAAGCTCAGCTAAAGGTGGAAGCCAATATAACAGAAAAGGAAAAATGCCTGGCTTCAAACCAATGTGAAGTGACACTTGGACTTTCAACACTTCCCTCCAAAGCAAGGCCACATCCCTATGTTTGGAATAAGGCTTTCCTGACCCCAGGAGAAGGCCAAATTCCATCCACGTGCTCACCATAGCATTGCGGTCCACGTGGACTTTTGTTTGTTGGATTTCTTCTTGCTGCACCCTTGGAAAAATAGAGGAATCTGCTCCTTTACAGAAGAGAAGCAACTTCCCTAAAAGCAAATTATAAAGAGTTCATAGGGATCACACACTGCAGAAGGACTTCACAGCTTCAATAGCTCCAGCAAGTGATGCAGAGGGAGGAAATCTGGCAGGACTAAAGGCAGAACTTCTGGAAGCCCAATGGCCTTACACTGACCTGTGCAAAGCCTTCATGTCCTCAGGCTGAACATGGGGCGTCCCTTCTGCCTCTGAGCAAGTTTTCTTCAACAGGCTGCACATAGCACTTTGGGTTTTCCTATTTAACTTTGGCAACCTTTCTAGGGAGGATAAACCCAGCATCCTATAACCTTTTGGGCCTGACACTTGAGATGGATGGTGACCTCTGAGTTTGTCTCCTATCCCCATGAAATCCCATCCTACTTCGGGGATGGGTCTCACTTCTCCCCCCATGTATTTGCACTTTCAGGGTGGAACAAGTCCAGCAGCAGCTTTCTATGGGTCATTCCCCTCATCTCTGTCTCCTGCTCTCATCTGCTGCTTGTCCCCAATGGCTGCTATGGAGAAAATCAACTCTATCCCAACCAGATCCACTACAGAACTTACAGCAGCTTAGAAAACCTCACAGCTTTGCCTCGGGGTTACAGCAGTAAAGGATGTGTTCTGTATATGTGCATATACACACACGCATGAGTCCAGAAATGCATTTTAACTGTACCTGTGGTGGTTCTCACAATCACGCTCATACGGCGACGGACAGGATCGAAGTTCAACACATGGAGGAGTTGGTACCTTCAGAAGAAAATAAAGCAGCTTAGACTCAGTAGAAGAAAGCAGCTATTTAAGACATAAAATCCCTGAGTTTTGCTGCAGAAATCAATACACCCTACACTGGGCAATGTGCTTTTTACAGCTACTGCACAAGAAAGTGGAGTGAAAACCCCTCCGGTGCTGCTCTGAAGATGGGGCTGAGGGTGCTGGTGCCCAGCAGTGCACTGAGCCCAGGCTGGGCAGAGGCTCAGCACCAGGTACTGCAGGCAGAGACATTGCCTCCAACAGTCAAATAAGGAGTTTCACCATAAGGATAGCAAGAAGTGAAACTTGCTGGGGAAGGCAAGTTCTCAGGAAGTGCCTGGATTAGGGCAGTGATCTCGGATGTCCCCCAAGCTGTGAGCAAAGGAGGAAACCTCATTATTAACAGCTCAGAAAGGGAAAAGAGTGACAGGGATGGGAGCCACAGCACACAGTTCAGGGTTATAGCATCCTGCTGTGAGGCTCCATAAGGTCAGCAACCACCCCATGTGTGCAAGGAGCCACTCGCACAGCAGGGTATGGATGACAGATAGACACATGAGACTGCAGGCACTAAAGGGACCTGAATTTAAACACCACTAAAGCCACCGGCAGCTTTTTGCAAGCAAACCCTTTCATCCTGCACCTTGCTGTGCTCCACTGTGAAAGGGATATGAGTTTTGGGGCAGGTTAGCATGGTCCAACAGCCCTCACAAAGGAACACCTTTGCCCTTGCCAGGTTGGCCATGCTGACCACACTCAGTGTAGGCTGGGTGGGAGACAGTGCAGCACAAGCAGCCCTGCTCCTCAGCAGCACTTACATTTCAGTTTCGTTCTTTTGGTTTCGGATTTTCATGAAATCATTTTCGAGTCCTAGAAAAGTGAAACCATACCTGTCAATAAACAAAAGGACAGAACAACATTGAAAACACCCATTTGCACAGGGCAGACATTCACAATGTTCTCGTTTCACCTCTTCTGCATCAGAGGAGAACAATGAAGTCAGGGAGCCCGAGCTAAAAAGCCTGACTGGATGTTTGCTTGCTCCATGCAGAGCCTGCTATGATGTGTTGGCAGCACTCTCATGACCTGGGCAGCTGGGCATCACAGTGCACAGGTGCTGAAAGCCTCTGGATGCAGCCGCTTGGGTCTCCAGCAGATTTACAAGCCATGGGTAAGCACATATGGCTGCAACAGGCTCTGCTTAAAACCTAGGATCTGGTAATAGTATCGAATGGCTTGGGTTGGTGGAGATCTTAAGGCTCATCCAGTTCCAACCCTCTGCCATGGGGAGGGACACCCTCCACTCCAGTAGATTGATCAAAGGCCCATCCAACCTGGCCTTGAGCATCTTCGGCAGGCTTCCAATGTGGGTTTGATAACAACAACCCAGCCCATTATTTTGCCACTGCATACCAAGGATGCAAACTGGCTGCAGTATGCACACAGTAACTGTTCTCCGTTTCTTGTGGGTTAAAACCCATGGCCATGGGGCTCCAGCAAAGGAGCCTCTACCCCAGCCAGGCTCTGCAGCACCAAGAAGCTGCTCAGGGAAGACCCTTTGCAGAGCATCCCTGTTACAGGGAAGTCATCTAAACCCACAGGCTCACACTGCTTCAGAGAGCTGAGGGTCAGGACCAGCACTGGTATCACAATGCGCTTCCCAGAGAGCGGTGTGCTCTTGACCAGGGAAAGAGGTCTATCTCCTTCACATAATCCTCACCTCCCTCCACCAGAGAGAGGGAATGAAGCACCCCAACACCTTCACATTCTTACTTTTCTGCTCCTTTCACCAAAGCAATCTCGTCTGGGGAGGAGGAGATGTAGGTGTATTTGTGTTCTGGTTGTCCCATCAGCCCATCCACTTGGTCTGCTTCTTTGATCTGGACAGTGTGGCACAGGCAGAGGGCTCGCAGGAACAGCTCCTCACGGCTCTAGGCAGGAGGAAAGGAGGGCTTGTTACTGGCTTAACACCATGCACTGAGCCCACCTCACAGCCCTTGGTGGTGCTCATGGTGTGCGCACGCTTTAAAACCACATCACCAACACCCACTCTTTTGGCCAGGAGGTGACCACAAACCCCTAACAGCCATCAGCACACACATTCCCTACCTTTTCTGCTTTGCCATAGTACTTTAGGGGTCCATCGGTCTGAGGAAATCCATCCACCTCCGAAATGCAGTCCTTGTACTTGTGCCCATCAATGCAGCACTCAATGAACTCCATGCTGTTCTCCGTCAGGGTCCCAGTTTTGTCCGTGAAGACATACTCCACCTAGAAGCAAGCAGGCTGCCCCACTGAACCCCAGACCCATGCACCAGGGAAGGAGCCCCCCAAAACAGCAAGCCTGGGGTATTTTACTGCTCCTCTACCAATGCTGGGGAGTACTTTGCTGCTATCCTAATCTGGTGCCCTCCAAAACACACCCGATAGGAGTTACACCACTGTGTGTTCCACTACTTTGCTTCTCAGAGCAGCTTCTTTTTGTTTCCCACCCATTGCATGGGTGCCTGGAGCTCCTGAAGACTGAAATCCATTTCCATGCTCATCACTTTCCCCTCTTCCTCTTTATTGGGTCCTTTGCTATAGCTCCTAGTGCTTCTATAGCTGCTGCCGCAGGTCTGCTGCCTCCTTTGGGGGCCTTCCATCTTGGTGCTGCATTTAAATCAGGTAATTGCTACTCCAAACACCTACTTATGGGGTTTAAAGCCAAACAAGAAGCTGGAGGCACTACACAGACCCTGCACTTAGCCTCTCCTTACGCAGATAAGGAAAGGGAAGCCTGAGCTATCTCATGCACATCTCTCTGGGCATGCAATTTTCATTAATCCTTGAAGAGACATCAGGGTTTTCATCTTCCAATTGAGGCAGCGAAAGCAAAACCACTCTGACAGGCAGAGCCCTGCACCCGATATTCCCCAATATGGAAACAATTGGCATGACCTAATTCCTGCTCTTTCATGCACTATTTATAACCTTATCCATTTTGTGGCACGAGTGGAATCACATTAAATGGAAAGTGCCATCAAACCAGCTGAAGTTCTGCCCTGAGGGGACCACAAAAGGCTGCTACAACAAAGGTTCTATCAGGGAGGATGCTTTCATGCAAGCAGATGAAAACAGAGCATGTTCTGACCTGCCCAAGCTCTTCGTTAAGGTCTGAGGTGTTCACCAAGGCCCCTTCTTTTATTTCCTCATCGTACATCTCCTTGTCCCAAGAGATGAAGAAGGAGCCCAAGAACTTCTGCATCTCCACTGTAACGTACATGGAGACTGGGATAATGAAATTGAAGAGGACCATAAATGATAAGAAGTCCGTGAACATCCGCAGGACCTGCAATGGAAAAGGTGAGAAGATGATGCAGTCAATGCCTGCCAGGCATAAAACACAGGGCTGATTTACAGCAACACCTCTGGGGGTTTAGGCAGCTTTTCTCTAAGCTTGAATGGAAAAAGACAACCTGAAAATACAGCTAAGATACAAAGCCAAAATCCAATTTCCTTTGATGCAGAAATCTCACTGTCTTCTGCAGATCTACAAGGGTAGAACACAAGAGTACATCTCACTACAGTGACCAAACAACACTTTGTTCAAGTATATTCCTCTCCAAAATACACCAGAGAACAGGCTCATTCTGCTCTCAAGTAATAGGAACAAGGAGCAAGCCATGGCGACGGTACAACGATGCAATGACATCCCTGTAAATCCTTCTCAATAATCCATTAAATAACGAATCTCTATGCAGTTCCACTCACTCTTTCAGGCTTGCCTGTGTCTCAGCAAGTTGAGCAAGCTGGTTGACGTGACCTCAATTCAAGTTTACTTACTCAAAGCTCAAAGATAGCTTGAGTTCAGATAAGGATCCAGGTTAAATTGGCTGCTGTGTTTCTATGATATGGAGTATTTATGCTTTGCCTTGCTCCACGCAAGCATTGCAGTGCACAAGCACAAGAGAGGCAGGAAAGAAACACAAAGAGCAGGAGAGACAGAAGGAAACAACAGCCATAGGACTCACTGGCAACAGACACCACCACGCTAAATAAACCCATCCAAATACAGCCAGAGGAGGTGCCGAAACACAAATCCCTTTACCTTGAACGTCTCCCTCTCTTTTTTAGTCTTTTCGTTGTACCAAGGCTCGTCGTTAAAGGGATTACTCTGCCACACATACTTCAGAGTGGTGCACACAGTAGCCTTGCTCAACAGGATGCACAAATACACTATCAAGAAAGCGTTGATAGATCTGAAAAACAGGTTTCCTCCTTCAGTTCTTGCAGCTATTTTTATGCAAAAAACCATGCAAAGAAGCAGGAACAAGACTGCCTTTTAAGAAGGGAATTACAGAACAAGCACTTTGGATACTCAGGGTCAGTTCACATATATGAGCATCTCTTAACTTTGTTTCTCTTAAATAACACAGCTATTAAGTGATGCAGCTCCCTGAAAGATAACAATCAAATACACTGATTTGCTTTGGAATCAAAGAGCATCTGAAACAAAAGGCAGCAGGTTAGGGGATTATTCCTCTACAAGTCATCCATTAAAAACCAAACCAAATCCGAACACTTGGACCCATCTTTTGCAGATGAGGAATACTCACTTTTCTACAGCAGATCGTTTCTGAGACTTCCCTTGGTAGTTCAAAGCCATTTTCGTTTCCATTCCAGTATAGACTGCAACTCCTACAGGGTATTAAAGCAGGGCCCATAAGAGACTTGCAGCCCGCATGGACCCAGCTTGCACTTACATGTACAGGGCACCACCATTTACACGAAACTCAAATCTTAGGGCATTACACAAGAACTGTTCAGCTACAGAAACCTCTAATGCTGCTAAGTAATGCCACTGCATATATCCCAGAGCACTGAGCAGGAGCCTATGGACCACATACAGTCAGAAAAGCCATCAGCAGCATCACCCTCAATCACAAGTGCCTGCGACTGTGATCCTAGCACGTTCTCAGCACAGGATTTGGGATCAATTCTGTGCTCTTCCCATCTCAGGCAACAAGAAAAGCTTGTTCAGGTGTATTAGCACATCCTGCACAGCTTGGCAGCACTGCAGATACAAGCAGCACCTCCTGATTTCCCCCTTCACCTTTGCCAATCAGCCTGCATACCCAATGTATTTCCTCTCCAGATTTAGTGATGGACATCTACATTTGCCATTATTTATCCAAACGATTTAAATAGATATAATAATAACTGTTCACCATAAATCTTCTTGGTATTTTTGAGGGTAGCACCTTTCAGCAACAGGTTTTCAGGACCCAAAGACCTAAATGTAGAAGAAGTTACAGCGTTACATCACTCAAAGGACATTCAAGCTGCTTTAGAATGTAGACCCAGAGATAGGTGATAAAGCTAATAAACAGATATTCCTTAGACACAACCACTGAATTTGTGTGTTAAATTGGGCATTGATTGAGTTTCTTTCTCTCTTTATATACTTATATTTCCATTTTATCTCACACAGACTATACTTGGTGCTCAAAGTTCCAGATTTAATGGGAGATTATAAGTAAGGCTTTTGAAGAATACTGCAAAATGTTCAGATCTAGTAAGTTCCACACTTACATAAAAACCTGATTTGAAAGGCCTCAAAACCACATCCATTCAAAACCAGTCAATCAGTGACATCAAAGCTAATGGCTTATTTTGCTCCCATTCATGTTTTAATGTCCCTTTGAAACACCCATCCACGACCCTCTGTTGCTTCTAGGCTCCAGACAGACCCACCACAGCACAAATCACAGCCAGCATCATTCTGGGGTTTGATGACTTACAAACATCACTTGATCATATTTTACACTCTGAAGTTTAAGTTTCTGCTTTCCTTTGAATAACAGAATTTGGCAATTGTCTGGTAGATCTGCTCCCCACCAGCAGGGAGAACATTACCAGTGGTCCTGCACTGCACCCCAAGAGGGGCTCAAACAAATCACAGCAGGGCAATCAGTGGAGAGGTTGACTATAGGCTGCCCTTAGTAATGAAATACATGGAGTGCTTAAAGTAAAAGCCACCATTTAGGGTTAAAGAAAAACCCTTGTGATGGCAGCACGAGTTCAAGATCCTTGAAATTCCATGTAGAGGCCCAACCTCTTTGAGAAGGGCCAGTGAGAGGGCTGCATGACCAACCTGGCTACAGGCTCTTGGTTACTTCTGTAGATGATGATTCTTCCAACAAACCTGAAATAATAACATGAGGAACTTGTATGACAAGCACTTCATGAAGAGCCACCAGAAACACACTACACAGAAGTAATGAGATGGAAGCAAACACAAACATGTGCATTTGAGAGTTCAGTGCTTCAGCAGGGAGAAGCCACACAGCCCTCATGGCCAGGGATAGCCACCAGCTGCAGCTGTACCTGACCATGTCAGTGCACCCTAGCACGTCCCCATTACAGAGCACAGAACCCAGCAACCCTCCTTCAAGGGATTTAACCACAAGGACCAATTATCCTGGAAGTCATTCAGCACAGTGCATTTTACTTGGGAAGTACAGTGGCCTGAGGATGGGTACATGGGCCATGACCACAGCTGAGCAGACAAATAGCTCATTTCATCATGCCAAGTGTTGCACCAGGGAGGTTTTGCTGCGAAGGAACCAAGCCCTGAAGTAGTGCAGTGCCCACTGCGTCATTCTCATACGGAAGAAACCTGACAGCTTATCACTGCCTTGAGAAACCTTTTGGTCTCTGCTGAAAACACCCTTTGCTTTGTTGAACTGGAACTCCACAGAACCCCAGACTGGGTTGGGTTGAAGGGACCTTAAAGTTCATCCACATCCAACCCTGACACCTTCCACTAGGTAGCAGCGCGCTCCAAGCCCCTGTGTCCAACCTGGCTTTGAATAGTGCCAGGGATGGGGCAGCCACAGCTTCTCTGGGCATCCTGTGCCAGCACTCAGCACCCTCACAGGGAAGAACATCCACCTATGACTAACTCTCTCCTCTTTCATCTTAAAGCCCTATTATTAGATCCCCAAACTAGTGGCACTCAGGTGCCTGTGGGGAGATGACACCAGGCAGCTGCAGGGCAGGAGGGGCAGGGCAGGCAGACTCACTTGTAGAGGTCAGGCTGTGGCTGTTCACACTCAATCGTAGCAGTGAGGGTGTCGATGGCTTCATCCGTGCAGAGCACAGTGGTATCCCGCACTGCATAGTGAGTCTGGGCAGAGAGGCACAGCATCACCACAAGCCCCCAGCAACCCAATCCCCAGGTGTTACACCCCATTACTTAAAACACCACCAGAAAAGCCTTGTGAGCTCACCCAAACCCTCGCCCTGCTCTCACAGAGCATCTCTCCGTGATAGACTGAAGTCTATAAGCTGAAAAGAAACCACAATGGGAAGGAGCTGCTGAGGAAGGTGTGCACCACAAGCAGAGCATCTCGCTTGTCCCTGGGGTGGGGGGATGCTGCAGGTGCCCCCAGGGACCACTGATCCGATGCTCCTGAGGGTAACCAGACAGCAGCTCAGGCGCACAGGGACCAGGCAGAGCACTGTCAGACTCCAGCCTATTTTTAGCAGCCGCTGTTGCGAAGGTTCATCTCTCACAATTAACTGGAAAGCCCACAAAGGATCTGCTCGCTGCCTCCCGGGCTCTATTTATAGGAGCTACTCAGAGCTCCAAGTCACGGCGGCTGCACGGCAGGCTGCCTCCATCCATCTCCAGCAACAAATCCATCACAAAGCTCCTCCGCTCCTTACGTCTGCGCATCCCGGGGGGACCGTTACGCTCCACGCTCTATAGTCATGGCATTAGCAATGCCCACCTTTGTGCTGGTATGGGAGCCTGCCTGGCTTTTTGGAGCAGAGACACAAACACACAAACACCTCTGCTATAAACCATGGGGTTTGTGAAACACGATGCAAAGCTGTGTCTGGTACCAAACCCTTGTTGGCGGGGTTGATGCTGCTGTCACTATGGATGCTGTGCAGTTACTGAGTGGTACTTCAAAGCTTCAATTCCACAATCTCTACACCCTGGGTCCATGCATTTAGAAAACACATGTTCTTTTAGGTAATGTATGACTGAGGATTTGTACTTCAAAAAGCCCTGACAAAATCCCCTCTATAGTTCTGCTTTTGGGCATCCTTCCGACATCTTTGACCTGACGTGCCCCCAAACACCAGAAAAATCCCCACCAGGTGGCCAGCAGATAGCCATGCAGATGAGGTTTGGGTTGTGCTTCCCTGACCCTCTTTGTGCAGCAAACCCTGGTTCCTCACGTTAAACCTATTTCCCCAAACAGCAGTGCCTTTTTCCATGTCCTTCCCCTTCAAACTCATCTTCATCTCATCAAGAAACAGGAGACAGCTCCCAGTCACCTACAGGAATCCACAAACCAAGAAAAACACCCACTGCAGTGCTTGATACAGCAGTTCTGCATTGCACTGGGACTCAGAAGTCAGTAACAACCAAGACTGAGGTTATGTGAGCTCAAGCATACAATACACCTGACACAAGTAAGCAATTGTCTGTTTTACATAGGTATCTATTCCCAGCCTCAAGCCACTTCAAAGCTCCACTCCACTAGTGGAACCAGTATGGTGCACCAGCACTGCACCAGCTCCTGCACAGGATTTCCAGCACTGATTAACAGCTACCCATAAAGAGAAAAGCCACAGGGCCTGTACCATACACATCACATTGGTAACAGCATTCCCACAGACTTCAGAGTACGCTGGAACGAATCAGGTCACTTTAAAGTACCCTCCACTCTTATACAGATACTAGTAACTGCAGCAGCAAGTATTTCTGACACACAAGTGCAATGAAATGCTCATGTCTTGTGATGTCAATCAGGGTTTTTTGCTGTTACTGCTTCTTTCCCCAGGTTAGAGAAGGCAACATGAATAAAGGAATTAAAACTGAGGAGGAGATCCATCCTGAGCAGGGTTGGTATGAAATTTCAGTGCCTGATTCAGGGAAAGGGAGAACAAAAAACCCCACAGGTGATGCTCCTTCTCACGCTGGCGAAGAATTCCCCAAATGGATCTGGAAATGCTGCCTCAAAAAGTCCCTGCCTGCACTGGGAAAGCTGGGTCAAGCACCAAATGCATTGGCAGGTCCTGGAAAGGGAGCTGAAGCAGCTGCAGGCACTGCTTTACCGACACGCTGCTGGAGCAGGGGAGCACTAACACACTTCTCACGACGGGCAGGAAGGCCGTGAAGCTGCCTCAATGAATATCAGTGCCATTTGGGGCAGTACAGAAGAAATGGCTGTTGGAGATAAAGCAGAAAACAACCCCCAGGGGCCCTCAGTGCTGATGCACGGGGAGCAGAGAGAGGGAAGAGCTGTTAAATACAGCCATGGGGATGGGCTCCATGGGAGCACCCACCACTTACACACACACACTGCATGCAAGCACAGCTTCAGCTCCAGGCACTCAGTACCCCCAAGCACCAGCTCCTAAACTCTGCGCCATCCATTCCCATCACCTTGAAATTGGACTCGCCGTCGAGGCTGGCTGTAGTGACATAACACGTCCCATCAGTACTGCTTGAGGCCAGAAATATCAAGTCACAGGGGAAGGTCTCGTCTGCTTTCACTTCTACTATGTCTCCAACCTGGAGAAAAAGCAGCTTTTTAGATGAACAGCTTTATTGCTGTTATTAGATGGTTGCAGACTTAGTTTCTCTCAAAACCTAGAAGAAATGATGTTGGCTAAAAGGGTAATCAGGGTTCAGGAGGCATCTTGGTCCCTGAGCATCACTGTACAGCCCAACAGGTCCATTCGGCCCAGCATCAGCTCACAGTGCCCACATGGCACAGTGTTTATTCCTCTGCCGAATCTTTATAGAGCAAGAGACTGTACTTGTCTGAAGTGCGATGTGCTAAATTAATGTCAAAGCTAAGTGTGCTTTCCTGGTGTCCTTGGGAGAGCTGGAAATGGGAGAGGACTGCCTGTCCCGGAGAAGTGCAGAGCGCTGATGGATCTGTTATTTGTCAGCCCCGGTACAGCTTTTGTGAGACAGCTTTTCAAAAGCAATCAAACAAAAGGCAGCTTGTCTTTTGAACCAGGAACAGCTCTTGGAGCACCTCATCTGACAGTGAGCTCACTGGGGCAGCTCTAACCTCAGCACATCCCTCCTCGCTGCTCCTGCTTCCTCACCGCGTTGCCATCAGCTTCAGTGATACCCACACACGAGCTCTCCGTGAAGAGTTACCTTGATTTTTTCACTCTCCTTCTGCACTTGCTTTCCATTTTCCACAATGAAAACATTGCTTTTGTTCACTTCGTTGTCAGCTCGGTGCCTCAGCCAGTCCTCGTATCCCTAGGCACACAAACACAGGCGACACAAACTCATGAGGAAGCAAGCAAACTAACACAAGAGGATGAGTAGGGATGGAGAGAGGAGACATTAAAACAGTGAATAAAACAAGCAGCCCTCAGACCTCCTTTGTGCGTGACAAAGCATCCACCAAAGTGGCTCAGACTGAATCAATTTGTTTTAATAACTTCATATGCATATTTGACAGATTCAGAACAGGTTAAAAATAACACACACAATCTATATGCAGTGCATGCAACGAGCAGCTCAACCACTGTAACGTGTTGCTATTATTCTCGGTGTTGGCAAGAAGAGGCTGATAATATGAATAATACACTTAGCACCCTGCAACTCTTCCCTATGGTAACGCAGGATGAGACTCTTCCTCTTCAGTCTTTAGTGAAAGAATGAAACATTCAGATTGGAAGCAAATGGGTTTTACTCTCGCTCTCCCTTTCTGACCCCTGTAGAAAAAGCTTCTTTTATCATTCAACCCTCCTGTAGAGGATATTTTTAATGGCTCATGTCCACACAATGGGAGGAAAAAGGGCTTTTAACACCACAAGATGAGGACACACATTTCCAGCAGCCGAGTGGCTGAACAGAAACTCTTCTTTCCAGTTACTACCACGGGAACAGAGCCTGGGCTACATTTAGAGCGTGGCTCTGCAAAGACCCAGAGAGTAGTTCTAAAAAGAGAAGAAAATCTCAGCTGCAACCTTTACTGACCCTCACAGTTTGCTTACAACAGCGCAAACAAAGATGCTTTATATTGCCAAAGCAGGAGAGACCAATAACCACACTCATCTGGTGCTCTGCAGCCTCTCTTGCAATGCACCAGTATACATGCCTCACCTCCTGAGAAGGGTTCACCAAACCTATCAGCCCATTTCAGTGACTTCAGAGTGTATACAAACATACACTCATGGTTTTCCTCTACCACAAGTCCCAGAGAGCATCTTCCTCTCCCCACACTGATACTGGTACCTGTTTGATAGCTGTGACAGTGATGACAAAGAAGAGAGGGAGGCCACTGGTCACCGGGCTGGTCGGGGTGTCCACTATCACCTGCAGAGAGAAGAAATGTACTGCTGACAAGTGGGTTGCAGGAAGCAGAAGCAGCAAGAACTCTGGTAACAGGGGAAGAATAGTGCTCATCCCACGGGGTGTATGTAACAACACAGTAGAGAAGGAAGCAGCACACGAGAAAGACCAAGCAGGCATCTCCAGGAGTGTTCTCCTCCATCTCCACCACCTCCTCTTGAAGACCATGGGATATCCTCGGATGGGAAAAACCCTATCAGAAGTAGCTTAAAACCTACATTTGACCTTGCTCTATTGGGAAACAAAAGCCTGGAGGGGTGGATTAATGAAGATAGGCTACATAAGCATAAGAACTCAAAGTGCAGATGCCAACAAGCCTGCTCCCACCATGAGGTGCTCTGCAGAGGACTGAGGCAAGGAAGGAAGATGGGCACAGGCAGAAGCAATGAACCAAGTAAGAACCACCCTAATTTCTCACTGAGCCACAGGAGGGCTGTTTCTCCTCTTCAGTAGTGAAGATGTGGCACCTCTGAAACTTAAAACACAGCTGGTTATGAGAGAGGACAATACCCACTGCCTTCAACCATCAACACTCAGAGGTTAAAAGTAACATGCATCAGCCCAAATGACCTACAAAATGCACTGCAGAATGGAACCTGAATATTCAAGTAAAACAGAAACCCACACTTTGCCTTCAAGCTCTCCAATTTGGAGTTCCAAGCATGGTTTAAGCACAGTGACTGCACAAGGGCCTTGGGGTAGATAGCTGATCCTTCCTGAGCTCAGTGTGGCACTCAAGCAGCAAACCCGAGCTCCTTCATCATTAATTAAACCTTTGGGCTGCAGGTTCTGACTGTATCATGAGTTGGCCTGAAGGGTAAGAACAGCAGAATAGGTTTATAACTACGAGGGAATAACATAAGGGGAGGACAAAGTGCCCTCCTGCTCCCTCTCATTTGGCCATTTTCCTGCTGTCTCTGGAGAGGATGGGAGCACGAGAGGCAGATGGTGAGGGCTGTGGTGAGAGGGAACCTCGGCAGAAAGGCTTTGTGTGCCCACAAAGGGGCTTTGTCTGCCTCCACTTGTTTGTGCTTCCCTGGCACGCTCACAAACAGCAGCATCTGTACGTGTATTGTTTCAGGCTGCCTGTAAAAAGCTGTGGAGGAAGCTATGTGGATTTTAACTCTGTACTCTGCAATATTACCCTGCAGTACTGCTGCCACAGCGAGAAGAGCCAGATGTTGAAGTGGAAGGAATACACCCCAAGAAGCAGCCAGGTAAGTGGTGTATGAGTTAAGGGTAACCCAAGATAAGCACAACAAACACTTCCAGGAACACAAAGCCTTGGCTCATTCAAATAGGTGTAAAGGGAGAACCCAGACTTTGGAATAACAGCCTCAAGCGAGGACAGCACCACGGACACACTGCACACAGCACATGTAATGGCCAGTTACCAGGGTTCCATCACTGAAATACAGGCAAGTCAGATCTTGGGAATACCAAAGGAACTTTGGCTTTTAGCTGACAGAGGCAAAGGAGAGGACCTCTTGCTTCTGCACTGAAGATACAGTTGTTTGTTTAAACAATATGATTTCTGTCCACACAAACACTGCTTTATAGACATAGGAGCACAAATATGAGTTGAAGACCCTGGGGTAAGTCATTTATGTGTTTGGACATTGCATTCCCAGCACTTCCCATGGCTGAATACGCTCTTCCCCTCTGTGGCTGGTAGAAAGCCGAGGGACACACAAGCAACAAGCCAGAACATCAAAGGCAGGCTCCTTTGAAGCTATTTTTGAGCTGTTTCAGGACTTCAGCAGCTTCATTTGGATCCACTTAAAAGTGACAAAGTCCTCTTGTTATTTAATAGTTTCTTCCGAACTCATTGTTTAGAAGACTGAAAACCACAGTTCAGAAGTCACCTCCATCAATCAAAAGGGACGTTTTTCATTCCTGCACCTCCTAAATTAACTTACTGCCATCAGCTTGGTCTGCCTACATACACACTTGGACTATGCTTACACCAAACCTGTCTTTTCCACCACTCTCAGTTTCCTTTGAGTGTTGCAGTAGATGAATCAAAGCACTGCTGTCAGTGCTTTGTCTTTGTTAGTGCTCTATAGGTGTTTTATGTTTAATGCATGTACTCCCTTTCTCTAAAACAAGAGCTGCATTTGGAATCAAGGAGTAACAGCCATTTTGATAAAGGGTTTCAGCAGCAGGTAGAGCAGATGCACCAAGCAGCCCCCAAGCACTGTGATACTTATGCAGCACATAGGGCAATTCCATTAATTTAAAGATAAGCAGCAACATTTAAGCTATAGAAGCCATTTATAGAGGTATAACCCTTGGTATTTTAAGTGAATGAAGTGGCCTTGAGTGCTTTTTTAAGGCAAGTGGCATCCCAGAACAACAAGCACCCGGGGCAGTTGGTTACTCTATACAGCACAAGTGTATCAGTGCTGTCAGGTTGGGTTTAGTTCACTTGGGTTTGTTGTTTTTCTAATAGAGCATGAGGGCTGCTCCCTTATTCCAAAGGTGCCCACAGAATAAAACCAAGGAGGGAAAGCCAGGCTTTTCTCACCCACATAAACCTGCGCTTAACATGAGCAAGAAGCTAAACTGCAACTGGTTTTGGAAGCATAAAACAAGAACGTCCCATGTTCTTCATGGCCAGAGGGTCAAAGCTAAAATGTGACACGGCATCACTAAATGGCCAGCTACACAAAAAGGACATCCCGACTCCAGGGCATCGCTTGGGCCCAAGGTGGATTACAAATTCAGCCTGACAACATGGAGCAACATCAGTGGAATCAGGAGATGGAGGCGAGCCAGATGATGCCGGGTGGATAGGCCTTCCATGTGACACTGCCATGAGGAACCATCCACAGCCGTTATCCTGGGATCCCCCTCTGCAGCAGCCACCAAAATGACTACAAATCATAACTCCTTACTGCAAGGATAAAGCATTTTAAACACTCATCCCTTAAACACAAAGCCTAGAAGACAGTGATACCCCAGACATAAGCATCAAACCCCAGATAAGTCCATCTAACAGCAGGCTGCTTAGTAGCCACACAGTGCCATTTGACTTGCTGGGGTAGTGTTCTAATGCCCTAAAGCAGCTTCACCTTCCCAAAGGTCAAGCTATGCATTGTCCTGAGCATAGCCTGTCTCTGCTGCCTCCTTGGAAACTATAACTAAGATATACAAATATAACATAACTCGGGAAAACACAACAGAAGTAATAAAGGTGACCAATAAACTAGACCTTAATTCTGTAGCATCAAATGTATTGTCACCAGTTGACTGATCTCAAAGAGTTATCATAGGTTCCTGATTGCTGCAGCAGTCAAACATCATCTCAGTCCTCAATGCTTTTATCCTTGGTGTGCCTCAATTATAACACAGCTTCCAACTAAAAGAGTCCAAACATCTCTAAGCACTTTTGAACCTCACCTCTTGTTCAAGCTGTGCGTGCATGAAATCCATCCCGGCAAAGCTCTTACCTGCACGAGGAAGATGATGAGGAAGTAGAAGTTGGCAATTCGTCTAAACTGCTCAAACAGGTTCTTCGGGAGGAAGTTCCAGAGGGTGTACTGTGGGGAGACAAGGGGAGTCACCAACAGAACAAGGCATTACAGCTACAAAGAGGAAGCACCTGAACAGAACAGGAAAGGAGTCTGTGCTTTAACCCAGCAAGGAACACCACAGCGCGGTGTCTGGTGTGCTCCAGGAAAAGGTCCTGGTCCCTGCTTTAAAACCAGGAGCATGATGGATACCACCAGCCCTCTCTGCTGGATCCTTAAGCACTCGGGGGTGTCTCACAGCTTTGCTTCTTTGCTTTAAAGCAGGCAACTATTTCTCTTTTGTCAAAATAACCCAAAGCACGTGGCTGGAGATGGTGAAGAGAAGATGAAACCAACAGGATCTGTTTCAGCAGACAACTCCTAGGTAGACCTGATTCCATGAAGAGGCAATGCAGTGCTGAGATTCCAAAAGCCACTTTAGAGCTGCTTGCCATGAAAGGAAAGGCCTGTTGCCCACATAAATGTGTCATTAGGTTGTGGCTCATTATCGTTTAGAGAAGATGAAGGTAAGAAGAGTCCATGCTCAGCAAATGTAAATGGGAAAAAAAGAGCAAGGGCATCACATTCAAGATAAATCATGGAAGAAGCAGAATTAGTGCCAAAGCAAAGCGTTATCAGAGAGTGAACTGAAATGGGAAGGATCATCTTGTGTGCCAGAGAAGCACCAATGGGAATACGACACAAGTTAAACATGGTTACATGTGAAACCTTTCCCCAGCATAAGCTGAGACAGCACAGACATGAACACAAATAAGATCGAAGCTGCATAAAAAAGGAAAGGAGAAGGAAAAACCCCCTTACAGCTCAAGTTCAGTGAAACCAAAGCCTGACTGTATGCAGAGCATCCTGAATCCTAAGCGACGTAATCGGCATCCAGCTGTGTTGACAATATGGGATGCCACTTGTTTGATATTTCCCTCAAATTGGCTTCGAATCTTTTGAAACAGCTTCATGAATGTCATGGAAAAAGAAAGCTAAGCAGAAGGCAGATGGGTGTCATCACAGCTCTCCACCATAAACAAAAGCTGCATTAATACCGCCTGAATGTTTCCCCTTTCATCCAAAGGGATAAACAGAGCATGGTTATTTTTGTCCTATCTCAGGAGAGAAAAAAAGCCCATGGAACAAAATAAGAAATAATGGAATTGTGGTTTTCTATCCATTTATAAAGTATCATTCCCACTGCCTGCTGCAAATCTGAGCTGTTGCTGTCTCACGCAGTGTTACACTTAACCTGTCCTCTCTTCCCAAAGGGAATGTCAGATGACATTTAAAAGGAAAACCCAAATCAAACCAAACCAACCCCATAAACCCAACGTGTCCATGTGCTTTGCTCTCATCCAGCCTAAAGAAAGGGATGTACCCCCACCGAGATTGACAAGAAGGAAAAGAGACTAATAGAGAGGCTGGAGCTGTGGTGTATGCTATGTACCAGGCTGCTCCTCTTGCAGCACTGACATCCATCCTTGAGGAATCCAGAGTCCCTAAGTTACTCTGGACAAGGGGATCACGCTCACCTTGGAGGAGACGATCCTGTTGTCACAGAACTTCTGTGCCACGTATGCATCTGTTTCCGAAACCGGACGGTGCCCGACCACCACGGTGCGTGTACCGACCCGCTTCTCCTCCCCAGCACACTGTGGGGCAACAGGAAAGGGAAAATCAGCTTTTAGCTCCAAAAGAGGTCAAATATTTGTATTAATGGCTTCTAGCTGAATGCACCGCATTGTCCACAGGAAATAAGGTGGCTGGAACCTTAAACGTTCACTTCCCTGCCCCAGCAAAAGGATGGAGAACAGAAGCACACATAAGCTCATAAAGCAAAACCAATACAACTCTGAGCCTGCAACCTGAGGTCTCCACAACTGCTCAGACACTGATCCCCCAGGACCACAGCCCCATGCTACACCCCACCAGGACAAGTCACTGCTCATGTTCACCGTCCTCCTGCCCTATGCAGGGCAGCTGATTACAGAATGCTTTGGGTTGGAAAGGACTTCAAAGATGCCTCAGTTCCAACCCCTGCCATGAGCAGGGACACCTTCCATGATGCTGTGATTGCAGGATGCGCCCATCTGCCAGGCAAGTTTTCCTTCTCGAAGGAGAATGTATCTTGACCAAGCACATCTCTTCCTGGATCCAACCTGCAGAGCCCTTCAGCCTTAGGTCTCTACACAGGCTTTAAACCCAGACCTCATGGGGTACAATGGAAACTGCACCTTCCTTTACGCTTGCTCTCGTGTCAAACCCTCAAGTGTACCCTAAACATCCCAACACCACTCTGGTGCACAAAGAGTTGGGATTTCACTTTAGAAAAGATACACTTCTGCTATTGTAATATCTCAAATAAATCCAGAATTAACAAAGCTGTTTCATATCACAAGCTTCCCAAAAGACACGTGGGGTGCCAGCAATGCCAGCTTGTCCTGATGCAGGCTTATTTTAAAGCAGAAGGAGATGTCACCAGTGAGTGATAACCTGGGCTTGCTGCTCTGCAGCACCAGGGGAAGGACGAGGGGAATTGCAGCATAATAACCTCAGAAGGAAAGCAAAGTGGTTTTACAGGAGCCCATCACCATGGGCTCTGTGTCCATCAGCTTTCAGCACACTCAAGGCTGTCTGTGGGTTGGAAAAGTACTTTGAAAAGCAACAAACCCGTGCAATAGGTTAAAAATCAGCTTTTCATTCTGTCCACGTTCCACCTCGCGTACAACAAATGTCCCTGCCGCAGATGCTCACAGCCAAGGGAGGAGAGCTGGCACCAGGAAGTCTATTGCAAGGAAAGTGTGGCCTTAAAACACTTATAAAGTGTGATCTTAGGCCAAACAAAGGTGATCTTAGAGTTGTGGGACTTAGAACAAGAGAGGATTTGTCATTGTTCATGGTTCAAGGGCATAAACAGGCAACGCGGTCGCTAAAGCACCAGTGGACACTGATCATGCTCCACTTTAATGATTAATCTTCAACCCTAGAGCTTGTTTGTTTTGAAATCCCACCAAGGCAAGTGCCACAAATGCCAAATCCCTGCTCCCTGTCAGCTGCCCATCATGGGCTCAGCCCTGGCGTGCCCTGGCTCTGGTTCAGCATCCTGGTTATCCAAAGGGCCCGTTGCAGGGAGCTTGTCAAGTGAAATCCTATTAGAGGAAAGGTACTCTGAAAAGCCATGCTGAGCAGCAAGGCCTGGGAGCTATGCTTGGGAAAGGGTAAAACACCAAAAGGAAAAGCCTAAACAAATTAAAAGGTAAAAATCTAAGCCAGCCTTATCCATGTACCTGGAGCAGAGGCAACTGAATGGATTCAGGATCTACCCAGAGGAAGCAGGAGCAATTCCTTCCCCTGGTTCCCCACTGGTGTCTGCAGCACCTTTAATTACTGCAGTGTTTTTACACCATGGTGTGCTCAGTAGAGGGTCCTCAAGCCTCCAGGGGATGATGTTGAGAGCAGAACAAAGTTCCTTGCAGCCCTACACCATGTCCCTGCATCTGGATGCAGAGCCTGCAGCAGCCACCAGCACCCAGGCAGCTCTCATCTCCACTGGGCACATCTGGATCCCAGTTAGGGAATGCCACCAGTCCAACACCAGCTGACCACCCTTTCAGCCTCATCACCACCACCCACAGCAGCAAACAGCACATCTGAATGAGAAACAAGACCCCCAAAAGGTTCCCTAACGTATCTGCTGCATTATGGATATCGCAGCTATTGGTTTTGCCAACATGCACCCTGGGAGTGAAAGCCAGAGCTATTCATCCATGCCACAGCAGTGCCAGGGAGCAGAGACAGACTGTCCCCAAGCATGGAGTCCCTGTCACATCCCCAGGCAGGAGCTGGAGCCAAGCTCATACCTGATGAGCATCCCTCTGGCATGGGGAGGAAATGAAAGCTTCCCTGCCATGCTGCTGGCAGGGTGATGGGAAGGGTGAGGGTTTGCCCAACACAGATATTGACATAATATGGTCCCTTCCAACCTAAATCAGTCTGGGATCCTATGGAACACATCCCACAAAGATCCACAGGGCACCAGAGCCCTCTGTGCTGGCAGCACAGCCACAAGTCCTCACTCTCTGGTCTATCCAGGATCCCACCACCTTTCCTGGCATTTCATTCCCCATTCCCTCCACCATCCCACAGCCACGCACAAGGTGCTGGCTCAGCTCAGCAATTAAAAGCTCTTACTTTGACAAGCCCACCTCCAACAGCTCGCTAATAGATTGCTAAGTCTTAATAACAGCTCTCAGCGGAGACCTAAGACGAGATTTAGGGAGTAACTGCCAGGCTTTGGGGAAAATTATAACCATGCAGATTTGCAGGGAGAGGATTTAGAGACTTTACCCAACTGCTTTTTATCCAAAAAAATTAATTCTGATCTGGGAAAAAAAAGGAAGAAAATATTTCTTGGATCCAATTCAAACAGCAGCCTCCTCGCCTGCTGGGCTTTACAAAGCCAATGGTCCACAGCACAAGGGTCAGCTCGTGCCAGCAAACCCCAGCTGCTTCTGCTGTTTAGAGCCAAGCCTGCCAAAAGGATTCCTGGAGGAAAACAGGACTGTGTTCCCTCCATACACTTGCATCACCTCCCTGGGCCTCAGGCATGGTGTACACAGGAGGGCTGGGAGATCAGAGTGATCCATAGGGATGAGTGGTGTCAGACTGCCCACAGCGTCAGTAGAGCCATGAGGATCTGGGGGTGCTGTTGGGGGCCCCAGTAACCCAGATAAGCTCCCAACAGCACCCCAGGGGACACCACACACCCCATGAATGAAAAGGATGGAGAGGAGGAGGCTGCTTTTAAGAACCACTGTCCTGCCTGCATCACTTGAAGAACAGCCCCAACGATGCAGGTCTCTCCTGTAGCGATTCAAGGTTCAGTTCAGGGCTCCTGTTCCACTCCCCAGCATCTCACCAAGTCCATCATTGAGTTAATCACTCAACAGGGCACCCAAACCAGATGTCCCCTGAAGGAGCTCAGCTGGAGGACAACACCCAGAGTGAAACAAGTCACACACAGGAGGTAAAGATGAGGGTAGTGATGCTGTTCTGCCAGGAACATCCTCTCGAGCTGGCAGCTCACCATCCATCCTCACTGCACACCTCGAGCAGGACCAGGTGCCCAGGAATCAATAACAGCATCATTGTCACTCATTCAGGGCAAAGCTCACTTACTGCCCAAAGCAGCAGCTCTGAAAAGAGGACATACTGGATAATGGCTGTTTTCCCACCTTGTCCACATTTAAAAAGCCCATCTACACAAGTCAATAGGCCAACTGAGGCTTGGCATTTTGCTACAAGCTTTTCTTGAGGAGTCAGGTATGATTTAAATGGCACCAGATCAGGGCTATAAAAGCCCATGGGTGCAACTAATGACCCAGCATCATTTATGACTTGAAGGTGTTGGAGCATTGCACAGAGATGGCAGAACTACATCCACAGCCCATATCACTCTGAGCTCAGACAAGCCTCCCTTCACTCCCCTTTCCCATTAGTGCCCTTCTCCCACATGGATGTCCTGCCCCAGTGAAGCAGCTCCCACCTGGAAAAGCTCTTTTCCCACCCTCCCAAATTCTGGGCATCAATCACAGCAGCAGGCACAGGACCTGGCACTGAAAACTGTAAAACTGGGTAAAAATTACCAAACCTGGGTAAAAATTAATGGAGTGAGACTGAGTTCAACAGGAGAGGTGAACCCGTGCTCTGCAGCCACTGCGGACAAGAAGCCACTTGAAGTGGGCTATTTCTAGGGCAGCTACAAAACATAGGGTTTAATTATAACCTCCACATGGAAAACAAATGTCTGTGCTACCTGCTGGCCCTATTTCCGGAGGAATAGAGGCAGGAAAAGACATATCCCCATCATTCCATTTACTCCAGTTTCAGAAAGCACCTAAATCAGAACGAACTAAGTCAAACAAACTCCTTTAATGTTTGTTGGTGATATCTTCAAGCCACAAAGTAAACACTAAATAACACAGAGGGAAAATAAGGCCTAATACAAACCACAGGCATTTTAAAGGAGTCATCTGCTAAAACCAGAGATAATTATACAGTACAAGTGCAAAGCTCAACAATTTCAATGAAATCACAGCTCCCATTAAACAGACGCAGGGAAAAGATTAAATCACATTACTCAGCTTAGAACCGGGGAATAGCTGAAAGCCAAATCACTCCTGCACTGCTCCATTTATCATAGAAGTTGTCGAGAAGACGACCTGGTTTACAAAAAGAGCCTGCAAAAATAACTCCACCTCCGAACACAGCCTGTTCCAGCTCCTGTTAGTGCAGAACCACGATGGAAAACACATCCACAAGCCTGAAAAGCCTCCAGAAACTCACCATCACCCCCCCAAACTGTCCCGGAAAAGCCTCTCCCAGCACAGTGACCTCATTGCCCACCCAGTATCTGTTTAATTGAACTACATTCCTGCCAATGTTTCCTGCACTCTTTGTCCTTAGTCATGTCTATGCAAGTAGAAGCGATGCTCTGAGTAAAGCCTTAATAATTGAGGAGCTCGGACTGTGCTTACCCCTCGCGACCACATTTCCAGGCAGATGTCCTGCTGGAGAGAGAGAATTCCATCGATTGGCATCAACCCCAGTGCCCTCCCCTATGGGAAAGGGTTGATAACATGCACAGTCCTCTGGGAAAACACAACATTGCACTTCAAATACAAAGAGCCCCAAGGACCAAGAGAGAGGGCTGAAAGTGAGCACAGCCCCAGCTCATTTGCCACCAGAGGGGACTTCTGCTGCTCATGCCTAAGCAGAAGAAATCCATGTGAGCCCCAGACCAAGCAGAACAACAAGCAAGAGCAAAGAGAAGTCAATAAAAAACAACAGAACCATAGAATTTGTTGGGTTGGAAGGGACATGAAGGGTTTGGCTCCTGCCACAAAAGCCAAAGGCCCCAGTTCAATGGCAGAGGCTCTGCCCATGCTGCTCTGCAAGGCAGGGAGCACAGGAGCAGCCTGGCTGCTCGGCTTCTCCTCTGCACCTTAAAGACCACTTCTAAGCTCCTCCAGCTCCAAGCCCTGTGTCCAACCTGGCCTTCAACACTGCAGGGATAGGGCAGCCACAGCTTCTCTGGGACTAATCAAAGAAAGGACCAATGATCAACATTTTGCCTTTAAACCGTGGTCAACACATGATGGGGCTCCATACCCAGACCTCAGCCCTAGTCCTCACGGAGATGACAATGTGGTGAATGATGTGCATTATCGACCCACAGTGCGTCATCCTCAATGCAAGTCAAAGTGCATCCAGTGACGTAAGTGGCCCTGGCCAGAGCCTGTCCCCACGTCCCCTCTGTCCCAAGGACGTGCTGTTTTACCATATGGGCATGCAGAAGGTCACCTTCAGCAAGGGCGATGGGCTGGAGAACAGCAGAGCCCAACCAGGCTGAGTTTCCTGGAAAAGCTAACTTGGACAAATAAAGGCAATACTAAAAGCAGAGACAGACAGGGCAGGGCAGGGGGAACAGGGGAAAGGGCTACTTGAAAGATCTAAGAAGGGTGGAGAGAGGAAATACAAGTTTTTTCCCCAGATAACACATTTACAGCAGGGTGCAGCCCTCTCTTTATGGATTGCAGCTTCTGTTTGCTGTCAGGTTCATACACGATGCAGAAAGCCAACCCCAGACCAAAGCCAGCAGCCATCTGCTGGGACAGCATCCTTTCAGTGCTGCTGGCTTATGGGAACTCTCTTGCTCCTGCTTCAAACCATCCAACCTCTGCAAGTTTTCAGGATCTCAACTCTTTTTTTCCCCTTTGCTCATCCTGGAATACAGGAGGAGTATTTTTATTCTTGGCAGTCCAAAGGAAAAGTCCAACCAGCATGCTGCCAGCATTGAGAATCCAGGCTCACAGGAACACTTCAGGCTCGAGAACTGAAAAAAGGACATTGAACAAGAGCCAAATGCTCCGCAGAGGTCACAAAGCAAATACAATGAGGTCTTCCCATCTCCAAACCTCCTGCTCCCTCCTCTCCCCGGCTCAAGCTGTGCACATATGTCTGCTCATAGGCAGCTATTTTAGCAGGGCACAAGCTCTGCAGAGCAGTGATTTGCCCTGGCAAAAGCTAAAATAAGAGCAAACTGGAAAAAAAAACCTCCAAGTCTGCAATTGTCCAGCTTGCATCAGACAGCAGAGCTGTAATTTGATGGTTCCCCCATTGCTTTCCGGTCCTCCAAAGCCTGAGCTCTACTGTTAAGACACAAAAATGCACTCTGTACACCATGTTGTGCATCCCAGCCCAGACAGACTTTACTCTGACCTCTGCCTCCTACAAGCATTTTGTCCCTTTTTAAGTTTTCCCATCATTTCAGAGCCAGGCAAACAAACGACCAGTGAGGAACCCATTTCCCAAAGCAGTTTCCTCTCCTTCCTTCTGGAAGCAAGGATGCTCACCAACAGAGGCAGAGGCTGCAGACACCAGGGTGTACATCACTGCAGCAGCCCAGAAGCTGGTACCCAGGGCTGTCCTACCTGCATCCTCCAGGTAAAGCTTTCTGCAGGGAGGATGTCCTATTTCCCATGTACCTGGAGGGATGAGAGGGCAGGTCCAGGCATCATGAGATGACTGAGCCTCACACCAGCATCACGAGGTGATCATCACCAGTACTGCAGTGGGTACCCAAGGCCCCATTCCCTCCGTTCAGATGAAGTTTTTTAACTCCAAAATAAACCAAAAAGCTGTGTTTTTCTAACCCACCCCTTGCTCTACTGCAGAGAAATGTCTTTACAGAAGTAGCAGAAGATAAATGGAGGAAGAGAAGGAGAAATCACCTACTTCAGCATTGCTCCACATCCAAACTCAGCCCTAGATCTCACTGGCAGCACTTTAGCTCTGGGTACTGCAGTACCCAGCAGTTTCACCCATGGGGCTGCAGGCACAGTTACATGAGGATACTGAATCAGTGCAATCCACCCAGTCAGGACAGGAATCCTCAATATGTGGCCCAGAACTGTTTATCTTCAGGAAATCCTTTTGGCTCATGTTCTTGCCAGGCTGGGTGAAGCAGCTGCAGAGCAGCCCCAGTGAAGCACAGAAAACCTGAGGCTGACCAAGCATCTGCACTGAGCAACACCAGCATTTTGCAGTGGGAAGGAAATCCACTTATCCACAGGGACATGGAGACAAAGTCTGGGACAGCCTTGGGATGCTCAAAGGTTTCAGTGTGGTCCATCAGCTGCAGAGGGAGATGACTCACAGCCATCCCCATCCCATCCACCGCTTTCCCTAACGCAGCGATCAGGGCGTTCCTACTCTCACAGTTACAAGACAAGCTCCTTCACCCAAATTTCCTCTCTTTGCACATCTCATCTTCCCACCCTGCACTTACTGGAATGGCATTTGTCAAGTGGAAAGTCCCACTTCCACCCATTCAGCTGCAGAAACAATGCCTTAGTGATATGCGTTAGTGGTGGACTTGGCAGCGCCAGGGTAAAGGTTGGGCTTGATGATCTTAAAGGTCTTTTATAGCACGGTTGATTCTATGTGCTTGAGAGTATTGATTTGGCTGATGCAAGGATGGTGCCCTCTGGGTATCATAGCTAATTCTAGTGCACTCCCTCAGCAAACACGTACAAGAAAAGGTGAGCTGGAAGTAAAGGGCAAACGAGTAAGAACTAAACAAATAAGACCAAAAACCCATTCACAACTTGGAGTGAACAAGCCTGACATGCGAAACATCACTAAAATATAAATCAATCAATATTGCATTCTAAGCTTGGCTTTGCAGCCCATATAAGAGCAAGGCTGCTCTGAGCAGGTGCCCCCCAGTGCAGCCCCAATGCAGCACCCAGGTCCTTACAGGCAGCTTGGCTTTGTGTGAACACCAGGAAGGAATTCCCCAGAAATCACCCTAAAAGGTGGCAGGGCTGCTCACAAAGTGCGTTTTGGGATGATTTTTAACCTTTTAAGCCAATTGAGACCCAGACAATGGAGCCCAGCATCACTGCAGCCTGGTGGTGCTTGGGTTTTATTACTGCTGAAAAGACCATGGACTGCAATACCAAAGAAAGGGGAAAAGAAGCTTCAAATTGTCTAGTCTGGCCCATTGCACATCTTACTCAGCTCTTCTAGAGCCTTTACAAGGCAAATAGCATCGCTCTGGCTTGCAAATCAGTGCCTCTGACACAATATAGCAAACAAATTACATCTACCAAGTGAGTGTTGCCTCTGCTTCCCACTTTAATAGCTTTACATCCTGTTACGAAGGCATACAGCATGCTTTAAGATAGGCCAGAAACAAAGACTGCTTGCTGCCCCTTTGAAAATACACAGCTAGAAATTACCAAGCCCAAGGGCCCTTACACCTATGGACGTTGCACGATTCAGCTGAAATCACAAGGGAAAAGCACACAGCAAAGCATTACTCATCCAAGGCCACAAAGGAGCTTGACAGGGAACTTGTTTGAGTTGTGAGAAACACCAAGGAGCTGATTTGCCCTCAAAACACCTGGCTGTGAGAGCCCTGCGGGCACTCATCCCTCCATTCTGCTGCAGGAGGAGAGGAAAAAGCCCTTTACAAAGAGCTGGATCAGAACTAAATACATTAGGCTTTCAGTAAGGAGAGCAGGACAAATAGCTCTGAACCACAGCCACTTTCCAGTACAACTGGATGTCAAGAGCAGGCATGCCTTTAGATTAAACTGGCTTCAGTTGGAATTGCACCTCAAACTGAATGACTACAGTTCTGGGATTCTACAAATCATCCCGGATTTCGGCTACACCTGAGAAAGAGCTCATACACAAAAATACACATTTAATGTGCCTATATATATCGCACATATACATAATTAATGCATACATATTGTATACATGCATATTTAATGCATAGGTATATATTGAAGTCACTGCAGCCTGCAGGCAGAAGAGGCTTTCCCTGACACAGCAGCCTGGCAGGAGCTAGGAAAGGACAGGAGACCTTTTAAAGCAGGGAAGTATCACTGTTTCCCCAGGCTACAAGTTAGTAAACCAAGCTTAAAAAAGCATGCCCATCCCCTGCAGTATCAACATCACCCTCCTACCGTGTAAGGGTGATGGCAATCCATGTAACAGCTCCATGCGTTAAGTCCTGGAGTGAAGCTCATTGCAAAAAGCCAAATCCTAAGTGGCCAAATCAAATGGTAACCAAGTAGTGAACAAGTCACCGGTGGGATACTGGAGAATTCAAAGCAATTCAGCAAGCTGCAGCGTGATGGTTATATGGAAAGCAGCAGGGGCTGCCTTGTAAAGCAGAGCCAGCCTGTAAAAAGGGTGCAGGAGACCCAGGAGAGCAAAACTATGAAAGAGAATAGAAATGGCTTATAGTCATCAGCAACATGAGCAGCAGTGCCCCTGTTCCCTATTTCCAATGAGCAGGACACACTTTCTGACCAGCACTGTCCCTAAGGGGAAGACAGTCTGAGCACAGCCATCTCCACCAATGCATCCTTCGTGCAGCATCACCACTAACAACCACCCAGCAGTGTGAGGCTCCTCAACACAGTGGTTCATCACCAATGGGCAGCAAAGGGCCGCAGCCCTGCACCCTGAGCTGATCAGCCTCTGCACAACCCCACCAGGTAGAGAAAGCTGCAAAGCTCCAGGTTAACAAGGGGAAACACCAAATAACCCACTGCCAGGGATGGGGCAACCACAGCTTCTCTGGGTATCCCCTGACAGCGCCTCAGCACCCTCACAGGGAAGAGCTTCTGCCCAAGAGCTCATCTCAGTCTCCTCTCTGGCAGTTAAAGCCATTCCCTTGTCCTGTCCCTCCATCCCATGTCCAAAGCCCCTCTCCAGGTTTCCTGCAGCCCCTTCAGGCACTGGAGCTGCTTTAAGGCCTCCCTAAAGGAGCCTTCTCTTCTCCAGGTTGAACTAACGGCCATGGGATGGACAATGAGAAGCAGCTTTAAATCTGAACACAGAGGTAAAGTGTTTTCTAAGCTCACCCTGGGATGTGATGTGGGGGCACAGGGCAAGAGCAGCTGTCTGCCCCTACCACTGCCTAACCCACTCCCCTGGGCAGGGCTCAGTGAGGACCAGAAGACACTTTAGGGCAGAAGGGCACTAAAGCCATCATCCAAGGTGGGAAATTCACACAGGAAAACCTCCTATCAGCCCCAGCACCCACCTCCTACACACAGCTAAATACATACAGGAAACTCCCTTGGAAAACCCAAGCAAATGCTGCCAGGGTAGAGCAAAGGGGTTAATGGTGCACTCCGCTGCCCTGTGCCCACTTTCCTTGTCCACCTCACAAGGACAGGGGGTTAGAGTCCCTCAAGGGGACATAGAGTCCAGCACCACGAGGAATCAGCAGCCAGATGATGCTTTTCTGTTGCACATCTCTGCAGATAAGAGATGCAGGAAGAGTGGGTACCACGGGAGAAAGATGCTCACATGGACTCATCCCGTACAAACTCAGTCACTGGCAGAACAACTAACTTCAGTGTGAAGGTTCCTCCTGGTTTACAGCCTCCACCAAGCAGTTGGTTTTGCAGCTAACTGGTATTAACACAGAAACCTCTCCCTTAGAGAAGACATCAACGGTCACAGCCAGAAAGCAGCAGTTTTACTCAGAAAGGAAGTGCATAAACCAAAGGCAACAGGATGAAATCAGAGGCAAAGCTGAAAAGCTTACTATTAATAGCCAGCCTGTTTGCTCGTACAGTTGTGGTTGTTAAAAGCAGATTGCCATGTCTTCAGCTGCAGCTCCAGTCAGCTCCGCTCCGGACCTTCCCCACACAGCCCACACCATCATTATTACTCTTCTATTCAACTGGAGGCACAAATGATGCCGAGTGATGAATAAAACACAGCCTTGAGACCATGTTCCTCCCCACCAGGAAGTTTCTGCACAGCACAGGTTTAACTGGCAGCCCCATTCCCCATTAATGTTTGACCAGTGCTCTCCAATCCCCCCTTCCAGCAATTCCTAACCTCTTCAAACCTTAACTACACACATGCATCTTTCATGCAGCTGCTTCTCCACTGCTGGGAAAGGAGGGTTTTGTTTGATTTTTATGTATTTATAGCCAAATGGTTGAGCTATTTCTGGGAATAAGGCTACAGTTAGGACACTGCTGTGAAAGGTTAGAGACACGGGTACAGGAACTGGAGAAACTCCCATAGGATGGTTAAGGCTGGAAAGAACCTTAAGATCATCGAGTTCTAATCCCCATGCCCCTGTTTTCCAGGGTAAGGGCATCCAAAAGGGATTGGCAGCAGTAGGAAAGAGCTGTTGCAGCTCCACGTTCTCCATTTGAGCCTCTGATGTCTCTGTGGTCACACATGAGCTGCTGAAGGGGAACTGGCCCTTATCAGGTTAAACAAACCTGACAAATTCCAGCAACTGCCATGAAACAAAGTCACTCCATTGAAATCCACACTGTTTGGAAGCAGAACGGAGAAGCCTCAACCCCAACCTTTGCTGCTGCAGGTTTTGGTCACATTAATGGAAGCAAAATGCTTCTGGTGGAAGTTGGAGCCAGGTATAAGGTATTTGACATAGAGACTCATTCTGAAGGTGTTAACATAGCTGGAGTGGAGGGGGGAAAGGGTTCCAACTCCCACCTATGCTCTTCTTCCCTATTAGAATAGGAACTGCAGTCACACACTGTCATGTTTGGTTCACACTCTCTATAAAAAGGCAAGCGTGAAAGAAAATCACAGATGTGCTCCGGGTCCTAAAATAGACTTTATTACACATTTGCTGCAAAAAGCAGGGACGGGAGTGTAAACCAGCATCCTCCAACCCCACGCTCAGACATCTCCCACATCGCTCCTGGGGCTCTCCCACTGCCCCTCCTCACCCACTCCCCAAAGCCAATGGGCAGTTTATTGCCCTTCTATAAAGGGACTTTGGGCCATTTCTCATTGTCTGCTGGTTGAATGGGTCTCAAGGAGGGTGTTTTCCTGCCCCATAGTGCTTCACTGCATGCCCCACTCCTTCCCAGGCTTGAATCGCCTCCCCAGCCACAAGTACACACCTCTTAGGTCAATAAAGACCTTCTCTGAGACCTTCCTCCTGCCTTTATTCCTCCCATAGGCTTTGGGGCCAGCAGATTGTGGCTGCCTCATCCCTGGCAGTGCTCAAGGCCAGGTTGGATAGGGCTTGGAGCAAGCTACCCTAGTGGAAAGTGTCCCTGCCTGTGGCAGGGGTTGGAACTGGATGAGCTTTAAGGTTCCTTCCAACACAAACCATCCTATGACACAAGGGGACAAACCATCCTGTGCTGGTCCTGCCAATAGCTCTGCCTGTGGTGGGACATCCCAATCCAGATCCTCTCCACAGCAGCATCAGCCTTTCTCCTCCTGGTATGGAAGGATGGGGGTACTACAGGCTGGGTTTGCAGAACTACACCAAAGCCTCAACAGAGCCCTAAATCCCACACCAGGCACCACTTGTGCACATATCAGCCCCCATCCACCGGCACAGGATTGGTCCCACACCACTTTGGGAAGGGTAAGGATTTGGAAAGGAGATTTATGACACTCAGAACAACTTCAGTGAGAGAAGCCCTTCCCTGCAGTTGGCAGAACAACAGCAGCGCAGCAGGCACAGCCAGGGGATGCAGAGCAAGAGGAGCCTGGTTGGGACTGCCCCATAGGTGATGTTAAAGCCAGCCTTGAGCACCCATCCCCTCCACCCTGCCCTGGGGTGGTTACACACTGGTTTTCACATTAGGGAAAATAAGCCCCACATGGAAAAGCTCCACTTGAAAGCAGCACTGAGCATGCAAATCAGGAGTGTTACAAAGGTTTTAGGGCTGCATCAAGAGAACCTCCTGTGCTCTCCTTACAGTCCCTCTGCCAGTGTGCTCCAGTGGGGACACCGAGGAACAGGTCCTGACCCAGGGAAGCTGCCAAGTCCCATTGCAGGACACTGCACAGCCCCATAACCAACACAGGGGTACCCCCATCACTGGAGACCCCAGGAGAGCAGTAAAGGAACATCATTACGAGGAAAAGGCACAGAGTCACAACACAGGTCCAGCCCAGGGACAAGCACCAAGTGCCCATTTAAGAGGCATCGTCTCTCCCCCAGTATCAAGCAATGTTCTCAAGAGCCAGCAGCTCACAGCCAGCCCAGCACTTGCTAAACACCAGGGATTTACCAGGGCATGGGCTGCAAAGAGGATCGGGCCCCAGGGTATTTAATTAAAAGGGAATAACACAACAATGGTCTTGTTAGACCCTGCACAGACACACAGAACAATTTCTGCTCTCAATTATACACTGCTTGGTGTTTTCTTACTTACCCTGGGTGTTAAACAAGAGGAGGAAAATACCAGAGCAGGGATCACAGAGGCAAGAGACCCAGGCAGGATGCTCAGCCAACACCAAGTGGAGGAATAGCACCCATGGGTGCTCCCCATCCTTCCTGCACTCATCAGGGTAGCAGCTTAAACATAAGCTAAAGAGGAGGAAGAACTGAAAACAACAGGGGCATCAGCAACTTTCCTTCCTGTGTTTCTCACTTCTCCCAGCAGCTGCATCAGCCCCGGCAGAGCTGCGCTGTAGCTGTGGCTCGATGGATGCAGACAGCCCTACCTCTGGAAACACCCAGGAGAAGTCATTAAGGGAAAACCAGCACATTGTCTTTGAGGCATGACTCAGGGCCCAGCAGCTCCCAGGTGTCTGCCGTGGGAAGCTGGAAGTGGGTATCACTCATCCCAAAATCCTACACAAGGAGACGGACCCAAACTCCCTGGTCACCAATGCGCCTTCCTGCTCTACCCCACAATCCTCCCCACAGCAGCCATTCAAGGAGCATGAGGCTACAAATAAGACACCAATGGCAGAATCCATTCCCAAGAAAGAACTGAAGTTGTATTTCCAAGTTGACGGTGTGTCCTGAAAGTGGATTATCTGTGGTAATTCAATCCTGCATCCCCACAGCAATCCCAACCCCGCTCTGCTTTCAGCAGGGATGATTTCAGCAGCGTACACTGACGTTCAGAACCAATTTGTTTCTGCAGAGAGCACCAGGCTGTATCCCTGCGTAGCAAAGCAGCCCCATATACACCACTCTGCCCTTCTTGCTTGTTTTAACATCCCCTTGCATACTCTATCCAGGATAAGAAGTTTATGGGAAGGACAAACAGCACTACATAACAATCACGTTGATAGGGCAAGGCATCATCCCCAAGCTGTGAAATACACCTGAAAACAGAGTTCAATATCCACTGATGCTTGAGCCTCTGACAGAGGCCACACAGTGAAGAGGTGACAACGTTAGTCTAATTAGCCCTATGGGATCTTCAGTGTCAGATAAACTGCAGCCTTCAATAACACAGAATCATAGAATCCCACAGTGGTTTGGGTCGAAGGGACCTTAAGGCTCATCCAGGGACACCTTCCACTGGAGCAGGGTGCTCCAAGCCCCATCCAACCTGGCCTTGAGCACTGCCAGGGATGGGGCAGCCACAACTGCAGTGGCATCACTTGAAGCCCCATGCTACCCATTCAGATCAACACAATGGGTCTCGTCTCCTCCATAGAGCAGGAGCGAGGACCCAAAGCTCCTGGGAGATCCTGCAAGGCTAGGGACAAGGAAGAGCCACTGCAGCACAGTGGGAGCTGTTATCTGCCCGTGGCCAGGGAACCCGTGCCACCTCAACAACAAACCACCCGTGCACCAGCGTGATAACACACAGCTCAACTGCCAGTGTATGGAAAACAACACCCAAAACCTCTCAACATCATTTTTAGCTGCACACAGCGGAGATGCTCCATACCCCAAACACCTCCTGGGGTAGGAATCACATAACACAAGGCAGAGCTAAACTCAAAGCCATCAAAGTCAAACTCCGAGAGCTGAGATAAGAACCCCTTGTCCCCAGGGCTGTAAAGCAGTAGCTGCAGTAGGTGTGTTCTCCACAGGGCTAACCCAGAGCCTGCAACACAAACAGCCTACAAACGGGAAAATGAACCATTTCTTTCCCCCTCCCGAACTGCTGCAGAGCAAGCTCCAGACTTAAGGAAGAGATTAAAGTCCTTTGTGCATAAAGGCTGGAAACCCAGCCCAAACAGCCTGCTCCAAGCCGAAAGTGGATACAGGAATACATCACCCCGGGGTTCTGGCCTTGCAGGCAGAGCCCATGATTGTGGCAGCTAACGGGGTGCCTCCGGGAACCCCCTGAACCCCCATGGGCGCATTTGCTGCTCTAACAACACACACCCGGTGTACAAACTCTGGGAACTTCGGGAACCACGCACTGCACAATAAATGACAGCAGTAAATAAGCAGGAGCTCCTGCAGGAGATGGCAGGAACCTGGGTTTAGAGCACTTGCTGCGGAAGACGGGAGAAAATGAGCAATTACCGAGTTGAGGCCAAGCAATGAGGTCACGAGGAAATCTCCGAGTCGCTTATGTGGCACCCGGGAGGGGTTTTAGGGTATCCGGAGACACGAAGCGGGTGGCAAAGCGGTGGGTAGCATCCTGCATCCCACTAGGACAAACCCCGCGGGTTGCGCGCACGTTTCCAGGCCCCGGCGCGTGGGGGGGGGGGGGGGGGGGGGGGGGGGGGGG